>JAFIRS010002075.1:0-255806 GCA_018342105.1 Gonioctena quinquepunctata | reverse complement strand
GGGAGGTCTTACAGCAATATCAGCACTGGTCCGTGAAGATCAACTAAATTCACGCCGATAAGGGGGTCTGAAATCAACTATCGAACCACCCAAGACCATCTTCATCGTAACCGCTGAAACCAAGTTCCTGCTAGAACCGCTGAGACCAGCTTCAAGAAACTAGCCTTCATCTCTTTCATTCAAGATCTCCGAAGGTATATTCGTGGTACCAACAACTGGAGGAATCATAGGTGTAAATGTTCGAATTTTGATCAGAGTCAAAATTACTGGTTTCTTTTTATGTAATTTTTCCATTCTTTTAAGAGAAGTTCAATACTCTTCTAGTATTTGTTAATTTTTTTATATCTTGTTCAATAATTTTAATTCCAACTGGAATAAATTTGTTAAGTTGATTTATTGCATATTTATTTGCCTTCCCATACAAGCTAGGTAACATTTATTTAATTTTATTTATCTTTGACTTTTGTCTTTAGCAAGTCTGGCGCCCAACTCTGGAACTAGTCAAGTTAATTAATGTATAATTTTTTTTAGTGGACAAATTTGATTAACTAGGAAAAGTCATTAATTGAACCTTACTCACGGCCTAACCGTATCCATCTGAGCAGCCTATCGGCAAAGTGATTTCACCTTCTTGAATTTGAATCATATAATTTAAAATCTGGGGTTCAAAAGTAAGGGGTGTTGCAATCTTATGTAAAAGAAGGGAACACAAGCTAACCTAACTTGGCTAACCTTGCTATCCAAGTTGATGGCTAGCCTTAATCTATGCATTTTTTTTAAAGCATCGTTATTATGAGGCCTTTTTTTTCCTATAAGTTCTGAGCTATCTAGGCCTTCAATGATGAGACCATCTAATGACTAACTCATACGCCATCTTGGAGTTGCCATCTTCAATTTATGAATTTTAACTAAAAATCAATAATCTTCGACTATAAACACAGAAATCATAGGCCATCTTGGAGCCGCCATTTTGATTTTATGAATTTTGAAGGAAAACTCATAATCTTCGACCCTGAAAATCCCCACATACCAATTTTGAATCGAATTGGACCATAAACCTAAATCTCGTTCGTCATCGTGGAACGCCAAATTGTTTTTTTCTCTAACAAAAATTCCATGAGCCGCCATTCCATTTTCATAAAATTTTTATAAAAAATTCATAATCTCCGACTCCGGAAACCCCCACATACAAATTTTGAATAGAATCGGACCATAATCACAAAACTCCTCCGCCATTTTTGAGCTGCCATCTTACATTTATAAATTTTGACAAAAAAAATCATAATCTCCGACCCCGAAAACTCCCACGTACCTATTTTGAATCGAATCGGACCATAATCCCAAAACTTGTCCGCTATCTTGAATTTTTAAATTTTGACAAAAAATTCATAATCTCCGTCCACCAAAATTCCCATTTACCAATTTTGAATCAAATCGTACCATAATCACAAAACTTGACCGCCATTTTGTTTTTTCTCTAACAAATTTCATAATGCATTGTCACCGGCTTTATGAACACCTGCCAAATTTCAGCTCAATCGGAAGTCGAAACAAAGCAAGTTAAATAAGAGCTTGTAATAAAGAAGAAAATATATAATTCAATTCAATCAGGATCTATTGAATAAGCTGTTATAGTAAAGTAACATACATACGGACTAGGGAGACTATTGATTGGTTTATGCTTGGTTTATGCAACGTTCCCAAGAACTAAGCGAACTAATAACTAAGGATTCAAAACTAGCAAATCAATGAGAGCGTTTATGGAATATCTACTAGTACTAAGAACTATGACTAGAAAGTTGCCCAACTTTTAACTAAGAACCAAAGTTCTTAGTAAAAAAATAAATAATAGTTTGAAAAAACTAAAAAACACGCTTCTATAGAAAACCAGACTAAAAAAATTGAAAAAATGAAAAATAAATTTCATTTAAAAAAAAGCGTGGGGTGCATGGTATCGCCTCGGTGTGTAATGTACTATATAATTATTGATACCATGCACCCCACGCTTTTTTTTAAATAAAATATGTTTTTTTATTATTTTCTTTTTTTTTATTCTGGTTTTCTATATTTTTTAGTTTTTTCAAACTACTATTTATTTCCTACTTTTTAGTGTGGTTTATTTATAAAAACTATTATTTTTATTATTTTTTGCAAATTAAAAAATGGAATAATCTTATCAAATTAGGTAATCATAATCTCCGACCCCAAAAACCCCCCATACCAATTTTGAATAGAATCAGACCATAATCACAAAACTCGGCCGCCATTTTAAAGCCGCCATCTTAAATTTTCCAATCAAATTAGGTAATCATAATATTCGACCCCAAAAACCCACACGTACCAATTTTGAATAGAATCAGACCATAATCACAAAACTCGGCCGCCATCTTGAATTTTCCAATTTTTAAAAGAATCATAATATTCGACCCCAAAAACCCCACATACCAATTTTGAATAGAATCAGACCATAATCACAAAACTCGGCCGCCATCTTGAATTTTCCAATTTTTAAAAAGAATCATAATATTCGACCACGAAAACCCTCAGATACCAAATTTGAATCGAATCGGACCATAATCACAAAACTCGGCCGCCATTTTGAATTTTCCAATTTTACAAAAGAATCATAATATTCGACCCCAAAACCCCCACATACCAATTTTGAATAGAATCAGACCATAATCACAAAACTTGTCCACCATTTTGGAGCCGCCATCTTGAATTTTTCAATTTTGACAAAAGAATCATAATCTCTTACCACAAAAACCCTCGGATACCAATTTTGAAGCGAATCGGACCATAATCACAAAACTCGTACGCCATATTGGAGCCGCCATTTTGTTTTTTCTTCACACAAAAATTTCTTAATGCATTGTCACCGGAATTATGTACACCTGCCAAATTTCAAATCATTCGGACGTCTGGAAGTGTGTCAAAATCGCGCCCATAGGAGTCGGTTACAAACAAACAAACAAACAAACATACAAGTGAAGCTAATATAAAGCGTGTAAAAAGGATGTGCGCATACGCTGAATAAAAATGTTCGTTAACAAGTAACAGTTTCTTCTAATCCGTGATCCGTGATTGAAATTGATGTGTTCGGTGTTCTATTTATACTTATACGCAACGAAAGTTTTCCTCGAGTTTTTCGTGATAAATATTAACAAAAATGAATGATAGCCTCCAAATAGACTAGAAGTACAAGTTCCTTTACGACAAAAGAGATGAGCTTTTCCAAAAAATAAAGCAGCCAGAGAAAATGCTTGGGAATCAATTGCATTTATTCTTGAAGAAGTACCATTGTAGCTGCACTAATTATGTATACTATATATTTTACTCTTGTAGAAGAAGCTGTCGAGACTCGATGGAACCAGCTCCGACATGAATAGACAACCGAAAAAAGAAGTATAAGATGCACACTCCATCGGGGTCTGGATCAAAACCTCCTTGGGTATATTTCAAAGTAATGGATTTTCTGGACAAACATGTCACCCCTAGAAGGTATTGTATACCCAATAATGAATAAGATTCGTTAAAGCTAATGAGTATCATTTTTTCAGAACTTTTGGTAATGTAAAAGAGTAAATGCGGCTGATGACCAACCTTCCTCTTCTCAGTGGGATACCTTCAATGAGATGATTGAAGCCCCTCAGTCTGGAGAGGGAAGTGAGCTGATGGAAGAGAATGAAGATTCAATCGAAGAGATAGAGAAACCTCAATGTCCCCAAGAAACAACGGCTTTGAAGGAGAATTTGAATCATCGTTCAAAAGCCGTCTCGAAAAAATCACCAGAACATGGAAGAATATCAAAAAAAAAATAATTAACTGATTTGGGCAATACCATCGATAAAACATTTGCGTCGATTGTAAATTATCTCGAAAAGCCCGAAGATCAAGACCCGCTGGAAGCCTTCGGAAAATATGTTTTCGCCACTTTAAGAAAAATTCCATCGGAGTTAGGGAGGACCAGGGCAACTCATGACATCACTGGAGTTCTCTTAAAATATATGGAAGATTGATATTTTATGATTATTGTTATATATTTGATTTTCCAGTTTTGTTGTTATATGCTAGCATTATTTAATCTCATTTATTTCGAAAAAGTATTCGAGTTTTTTTTTAGACTGAATTCATGAGTGATATTTTTGTGATTATTATTTTCCATTTATTTTTTGTTAAAGGTATGGCAGAATGATTTATTTTCAGTTATTTCTTTATTTGTAAAAAGTATTTAAGTTCCTTTTCTTCATGAGTGATATTTTTGTGATTATTATTTTCCATTTATTTTTTGTTATAGGTATGCCAGAATGATTTATTTTCAGTTATTTCTTTATTTGTAAAAAGTATTTGAGTTCCTTTTCTTCATGAGTGATATTTTTGTGATTATTATTATTTTTTCCATTTATTTTTTGTTATAGGTATGCCAGAATTATTTATTTTCAGTTTTTTCTTTATTTGTAAAAAGTATTTAAGTTCCTTTTCTTCATGAGTGATATTTTTGTGATTATTATTATTATTTGTTATAGGTATGCCAGAATTATTTATTTTCAGTTATTTCTTTATTTGTAAAAATATTCAAGTTCCTTTTCTTCATGAGTGATATTTTTGTGATTATTATTATTATTTTCCATTTATTTTTTGTTATATGCCAGAATTATTTATTTTTAGTTATTTCTTTATTTACTAAAAAAGTATTTGAGTTCCTTTTCTACATGAGTGATATTTTTGTGATTATTATTATTTTCCATTTATTTTTTGTTATATGCCAGAATTATTTATTTTCAGTTGTTTCGTTATTCACTAAAAAAGTATTTAAGTTCCTTTTTACAAAAAACTTCTTCATTAGTTATATTTTTGTGATGTTAATTCTACTTATTTATTTTATACATCTTAATTTTCCTGTAATAAACGTTTTTTTCTTATCACTTAAAATTATAAAACGGAATGTAGGACTTGGAGGAGTTATGATAACACAGAAAATATTTGAAATAATATACTTTATAAATATGAATTAAAACATTTCAAAGAAAGCAATAAGATAATTTCATCATAAATCTGGAACAGCTCCTATACATATATGACGTTCTTGCCATGGCACACCTCCAAGGAGAGAGTCGAAATATTTCGCTAAAATCTCCTTATTCAGCTTGGCATTCTTGCTATAATTATTCATTCCAATTCTACCAATTGCTTTCAGTGCTGTTGCGGAGCAATTTTCCCTCCATATTCCTGGGATAACTATACCAGAGCATTCTTCTCTATCAACCAAACCAGTGGGACAGTACCTTCTCTGGGATTCTGGTAAAAGTTTCTCTTTTCGCTGTAGAAAGTTATGTAAAACAACTGTGGCCTTTACAATATCCTGACAGGTGTCTAAATTGGCTATAATAGGTTTCCTAAGGATTCTCCACCTCTGTACCAAAATGCCAAATGTGTTTTCGATGGTCCTCCTTGCACGTGACAGTCGATAATTGAAAATTTTTTTGGCGATCTGTCAATCCCCTGCCAGGATATGGTCTCAAAATGTTGGAGTGCAATGAGAATGCCTGGTCTGCTATTAAAAAGTGTGGTAAAATAAGTATAGTGTTCGGCAGATTTATCGGAGAAGGAATTGGCATTTCTCCACTATAAAACATTTTCCCGAATACACTAGAGTGGAACACCTGGCTGTCGTGTAAGGACCCAGGTGCACCAATGTCGATCATAGAAAATCTATAAAAGGCATCACAAGTTGCAAGCAAAGTAAAACTAAAAAAAAAAGTTTTTTTTATTGATTAACTATTGTGATTGTTTACCTGAATGATTTTCCGATTTTCCGAGAAGGCAGGACACTGGATCATTACGTGCTTTCCATCTAGAGCCCTTAAACAATTTGGCATGTTCCACCTTTCATAAAATCCTTTCGCAATATTTTCAAAGTCCTGAACTGAAGGGGGCTCCAAATACAAAGGTTGTAGTTTATCCCATAACACTTCACACGTTTCTTTATGACGAAGTGCACAGTAGTTTTCCCAACGTAAAAATCCCATGCAATTTGTTGCATAGAACATCCTTCGGACAAATAACTGCAAATTGAGTGATCAAGTAAATTTTACAAGTGGAAATGTGTTAAAATACTTACTGGAGGGTCATGGTGGGTCTTTCAGATGGACTCAGTGAATTTTTGCTTGCAGTTTTTTGCAAATCCTCTTTTACAATCTCGAGTAGTTGGTCAAATTGCTCAGGACTCATCCTCGTATATTACCTAAATTACATTTTTCTTTTCTTTTTCTATTCAGAGGTCTCACTGCATATCGACGATGTCTTCCAATTACCGAATGGCTTTTCAAAAGTATTAAACTGCAAAAAATTGTGCTAAACACGTTTTCCCTTTATTACGAGCCATTTTCAAATTCGACTGCTTTCTGTATTTTATTTTAATGGTTATATTTATGACTGTCAAACGTCAAAATATCAAATATGGTTCGAGCATGCGCAAATTTCTTCATTAAGAACTAACAAGAGAGTGCATAAACACCACAGCATTCTTAGGTATAGTTCTTAGTTACTAGTTATTAGTCTTAGTTAATGGGAAATGTTGCATAAACCAACCATTAGATTTTAGATGAGTGGATATACACGTTTTTTGTATCGAACACGAAAAATAGAATTTGTTAAAACCCTGACTCTTGAAAAATATGATGATTTGACTTCGGGATCGAATAGTGAACTGTTAATTTACTCTTGTCTTTTTGTATATTATTCATTTAATTGATGAGTATAAGAGCAGTGGAATGAGTGGTATAACAAACTGAAAACACTCAGCTTCCAAGAAAGTCCATAGATTTGGCAATGTTTGCTGAGCAGCAGGGAGCAACAGAGGTCGCGAAGTGGTAAATCGTCAATCCTGGTTTCTTAGCGATATAGACCTAAAGCTGATATGTTTTGATATTGAAAGGTTATGAATGAGATAACAAAAGGTCGTGTGTTGTAATAATTGAGTGTAATTGTGTATTCCAACTTCGTTCCATCTCTGTGATATTGTGAAGAACTTTATATTGGAGGAAGCGTCCCTTGTCTGTAGATATTATGACATACAAAAAAGTCACACATGTCATTTTTGATTTGGACGGCCTACTCATTGGTGAGTTTCTATTGAAGTGGAATACTGAACGTGGATACTTGACATGAAAACTCATTCGGGCAATTCCGGTTCTTCATGATGGGTGTATAACGGGAGATTCCGGACGTGATCGGTGATTATTCATCAGACTGTCACTCACTTCATCATTTATAAACAACGCGTCTGAACTAACTTGATGACAGTATTGATTGTAATGATTGGACGTCTGACGTCAAATGAACGATACAAGCCGAAAATAGTTTTCATGTGATGTAAAAATCGTATCCTGAAACAAGGAATCGATGTCATGGAAACTTCTACGCATGTCAAGTGCAATCGAAATAGACATACCAGTAATTTCTGCAGTGCAACGTTGCCGGTTTATTAAAATTTCCTGATAATTGAGTTTTATGAAAATCCTGAATAATAACGTATCGAGTTTGCTGATAACAATTCGAACCCCATAAAGTGAAAAATTTCAACAAAGTACACATTTAAAATCAGAAAAGGAGGATTTTGAACTCCTTGAAGTTTTTTATTTTTTTACATACCATTCGCAGTAATATAGTGAAAAGTAATTCAATTATTCAATATTTTTTCATTACGATTCCTATCAATTTTAAACGTGTTGAGATCCAGTCTTTATGGATGTGCAGATTTTGTATCCTCAACTGAGAAATTTGATGATTGGTTTTCCCGAAGTTTCTGTGTGCAGTGAATTATTTTGCTATAAATATAACTTTTCGTATTCTGCTTATCAGAAGAAATAAAAACAGTTTCCAAACTTGGGAACGGGTATGAAAGCAGCAACCGTTATTTTATCGTCATTTATAAAATTTGTTGGTTTTCGAATTGAAAATGGCCGTTGCTGGGAATTTATTGTATTGAATGTACAAAATTATTCGGGTCCCCCTAGTTACCCGAAGTGAAGGAATGAAATAGTAACGTTTGAGTTGTTCCGATTTGCGAATATTTAAATTTGGGGTGAGATATTGGGGTAGCAAGGAGGTTACAAATCATTCATTCCATGCTACCTGTTGTATCGAGAACATAAAACATATAATCGTGATGGTATTAGAAGTGTAGTCGAAGAGTCACAAATTATTTCACCCTATGGAATCGTGTAGGACAATTTCCTAGCAACAGTTTGTTTTTATATTTGCGAGTATTTCAATTTTGGGGTTAGTATATTGGAGTAGCTGGGGGGTCACAAATTATTTAATGATACCTGTCGTATCGAAAAGACCCTAATACATACTATCGTGTCGAAATACTTCCAGCAAACGATTGTTTTAAGTATTTTTGCATTTTTTTTTTTTCGCATAAATTATTCCTCTATATAGAGCGTGTAGAGCAAGCTCCTACTAATGAATTTGTTTGAAAAAAAAACATAAGCAACGTGTTCTATTCACGAATATTTCAATTTGGGGTTGGACATTGGCTTAGTTAGGGGGTGACAAATCATTTCATGATATCTGACGTATCAAAACGACTCTTCTGTCGAGATGTCTACAGCAACCACTGTTCTATTATTTAATTTTTGTCGATTTGAAGGTACGAGAAGGGTGGTTGAGGGGAGTTTCTGGATCATTCATTATTATACTGTATGTAGCATCCAGCATCTGTTTATCCCATTCCTTCAATTGGGAATGAGTTATTTTATGTCATCGAACGTCTTAGAAAGATGCCAAAATAATAGATACTCTATTCAATCAATTCATTTCCAGCAACGTCTATTTTCAATAAAAAAACCAAGAAAATTTTCCAAAGACGATTAAAAAACCGTTACTTAGGAACAGTGGATAAAATACATGTATTTTTTATGATTCTCTCTTTATTGACATAAAAGAAATTGCCACAAAGACGAGATGACTTTTTTACTTAATGTATGAATGGATTCAATCCATCACTATTCTACCAATTTCCAATATTTTTCCAATTTTTCGAGGATCTGCAGCTCTCACCAGAGGGCAGAATGTTAGGAGGGTTCTTGTAGTTAACTCCTTTGATTATTTATTGAAGATTTCCGTTTTGTTGCATTATACCATGTGGTCGTCATTCTCTTCTATAACACGTTCTCATAACTTGATACTGCGATTTCATTTCATATTATTTATTGATATGAAATATGGTTAAATGAAATTTAATTCAATCGCGTACTACAATAATATGAATAATTTTTCAGAAGAATAACCTGGCAGGAGATATAAATCTACATAAAGTGAACATTTGTGTCTTTTTGACCAGAGTATTGAACAATTGATTTCCTTCCAGAGTCCGAATCCGTGTATGCGGAGATAGCCAATGAAATCGCCAATGAATTCGGAAAAGAGTATACGAGGGAACTCAAAATGAAGGTCATGGGTACTCCCGAACCAGAAACAGCTAGGCTCATCGTCACAGGGCTACAATTGCCACTCTCTCCCGAAGAATTCCTCGTGAAGTATGAAGCGAAGGTTCGGGAGAAACTCCAGAACCCCAAATTGATGCCAGGCGCCACGGCATTGGTGGAGCATTTGCACAATACCGGTATCCCAATGGCAGTTGCAACTTCTTCGCGAGAAGATCTCATGGAAATGAAAATGCAGTTCCATCAAGATATATACAAAAAGTTCAGCCATATTGTTTGTGGAAGTTCGGATCCAGAAGTGAAGAATGGGAAGCCTTCTCCGGATATTTATTTGGTTTGCGCATCGAGATTTCCTGATAAACCAGACCCATCGAAAGTGAGTTATTAGCAAAGTTTTTTTTAATCCGCTCCCATTACTTTTAAACGAACAGTTCAGACAAGATATATGTCATTTTGGGTATCGATATTCTGTCCTATGGGTGAAGGCATCTTCCTCAATTGTATGATCTTGCTCTACTCTCTACTAGAATGTAGCTTCTGAAAATGTAATGAGTAGCTATTTATACTGGGATCCGGAACCACTCTTTGGACCTTGAAAATGTTTCGCAGGCACCTCAGTTTGAACCCATGTCGAGTGGCTTACGATGATTATAAGACAGACGCATTTACTCCTGAATGAAATAAAAGTGCTATATGAATGCGTTCCCGTTTGAATAACCCAAAGAACCAATACCTATGTTATGTGCGGTTTTTTATAGTCCCCACCCCCCTTTGTTGACGAACGGTACTCTGAAGTACCGGATTTATTTTAATTCATATAAATCATATATTAAAGCTTCCCCCAGCCGCCGGACGACCTATATGAAGTTAGCGAGACAACTCCGAAAAAGTTGATAACAGATTATTCCATAATTTGCCGCCTCTTTGTCGCTAATTAGTTGCGAAGAAAAAAAATTTGTCGCTCTTTTTTTTTTAAATATGTGATGTTTCGCTAACTTCATATGAAGTTAGCGAAACAACTTCCGTAATTTAAATTTTTTCACAGTTCAACAGATTATTCCAGAATCTGCCGGTTTTTTGTCGCTAATTAGTTGCGGAGAAAAAAAATTTGTTGTTTTTTTTTAAATATTCAATTTTTTCACAGTTTCGAAGTATCCATAATTTGCCGCCTTTTTGTCGCTAATTAGTTGCGGAGAAAAAAAATTGTCGCTCTTTTTTTAAATAAAAATTTGCGATGTTAGCCAAACAACTTCCGTAATTTCTATCTGTTCTAAGTTCTTCCTCCCAACCAAAAGTGTTTCAATCACTTATTTTTCTGTTTGTTACCATATTTTCAATCGTTAAAGCTTATAAATGTCTTCAAAAATGAGAATATCAAAATTGCCCAACGCATTGTTACTACTACTAATAGTCTCCCCTCTGAAACTTACCAATTGAAACCTTGGAAAAGGATGGAAAAATCAAATGTCGTTTACAAAATTCCTTGTCAGACTTGTGACAAAGCATATATTGGACAAACATCAAGAACTTTGTCTGGACGCCTAACGTCCCATAAAAGTGATAGCAATACAAAGAAATTAACTTTGGCACTGGCTGAGAATGTCATCTCCAGTGAGCACATTTTGGATTACAACCATTTTGAAGTACTTTGCACAGAGAATAACTTACATAAAAGGTTATTTAAAGAAATGTTTTCCATCAAGAATGATACCAACAGTATAAACAAAAATATAGACCTGGATAATTTGAGCAATATTTACAATAACATTTTGAAACTAAAACTTTTTCCCCAAAATTCCCACAATATGAACAAAACTCAACATAATCAAAGTTTCAAATTTCCCACTAATTATCAGGTTGGTCATAAATATCCATACAATAGGGTATCGTGGTGAAAATGACGAATACTTTTCGAACTCAAGGGGAATTTTTACGTGGTTGCGATATTCAGTTTCTGAATCTTTGTAACTTCCATTTCAATAAACAGACAAGAAAAACTTATCATAACATGGTGAAATAATTCAAATGAAATAAATGAAAACGCATATCAAATGCCCCAATTTTCGACACCTGAAAAATATGAATAACCAATCGCCGACATATATGAGGACCAATTGTCGACACTGTGAGAAATCAAAAACGGGCATCAATGCTATGTTTATATTTATATCTATCGTAACTGAAAAGTGTAAAAAAGTTATGCTCATATCTATAATGGGTAGAACTCGACAAAACATAAATTATTGAATAAATTAAAAAAAAAAGCTACATAATCAATTTCTAGGAACCACTTTTCCCATTTCGAATACTTCATATACCCCACACAATAATTCTTCTTCCTGTTTCAGTATGGTTTCGAGAATTTTTTGTTTTCATTTGATACCCATATTGAGGGGATTGAAAAACAAAGAAATCTGCCATTTTGTGGTGGCGACTATCTTCGATTTGAAATTTTTTCACGGAGTACTATCTTTGTACTGGTTCAGTCCTTTCATTTGATACCCATATTGAGGGAGTTGAACAAAATATGTCATCCGCCATTTTGTGGCGACGGCCATCTTGGATTTACAATGATACTAAATATACATAATTGTATTGTCATCAGAACTAAAGGTGTGTACCAAATTTCAGATTAATAGCTCAACAGGAAAGGAATACAATTTCAATTACTAGATTCAACCCACACAAATAAACAAAACTGTAAGCTGAATAAGACCGTTTTAAAATAATAAAAAAAGACGGAAGTTGTCCCGCTATCCTCATATAAGGTTATCAAAACATTGCAAATTTTTGAAAGAAAGGATAGACGAATATTTTCTTTCCACAACTAATTATCGAAAAAAAGCAGCAATTTGTGCCCAAAAAGTGAGAAAAGATAAAAATAACGGGAGTTGTTGAAACATCGTATAATTTTTGAGAAAATAGTTTTTTCTCTCCGCAACTAATTAGCGACAAAAATCCGGCAGATTCTGGATACTTCAGAACTGAGAAAAGATAGATATTACAGAAGTTGTTTCGCTAACTTCATATGAAGTTAGTGAAACATCGCATATTTTTTTTATAAATAGAGCGACAATTTTTTTTTCTCTGCAACTAATTAGCGACAAAAAGGCGGCAAATTATGGATACTTCAGAACTGAGAAAAGATAGATATTACAGAAGTTGTTTCGCTAACTTCATATGAAGTTAGCGAAACATCACATATTTTTTAAAAAAAAAGAGCGACAATTTTTTTTTCTTGCAACTAATTAGCGACAAGAAGGCGGCAAATTATGGAATATCTGTTATCAACTTTTTCGGAGTTGTCTCGCTAACTTCATATAGGTCGCCGGACGGGGTACTCTAAAGTATACTTGAATAGTCACTGTGATTGAGTTGCCGCTAGAGAACAGCACTATGCATGGTTTATTTCATAACTTTCGGTTGGGTGAAATTGTTAATGAGTGTAGTTGCACTATTCACTTGAGGAAACGTTCATAAACGAATGTGGTGAATTATTCTATGGAGTAGCTCTATTGTATAATGGTTATTTTTGGAACCATTTTCTGAAGTACTGTCAGGCTACAATTCGGTGAAATGGATGGAGCATAGGCGGTATGTTTATTTTATTATTTCAATTATTTTTGCTCATTTATGGTCTTTCAGTCGACATCAAAGGAAATAATTCATGATAAGTATCGAAAGAATAAACCTCCAACAGATGCAGAACTCCTAAAGATTATTGAGGAAATCACTTATGAGGATTTACCCGATGATAATTATTATGTAGTGCTACGTTTGTGGAGTATTCCGAACTATGCTACCTTTATCATTCAATAAAGAACTATTTCTGATTGATTTCTATATTTTTTATAATCATAAGAAGACTTTTTAATTTATATAAAAAAATATTTTACCATTTGAAGGTACTCCCAAATGCCTGCCGGTTCCACCTCTATTTTTTTAGAAAAAATGTCTCAAAAAATCTAAAATAATTTTAATATACTCATTTTATAATTTCAATATACTTGGTCACAAAAAAAATGGAATACTTATATTTTTGATCACTCAGGCAACAAAGGGTTAACTTTTGAACGGTTTGACGTACAACAATGGGACAGAAACCATTTTGAATTATATCACCGATACTACTTTTTGAAATGAAAGATATTGTGATTGCTCGATAGATGGCACTGAGGGGCATATCAACTTGAAAATTTCAAATAGCGTAGAGGGTCAAGTGGCACATCGTTGAAAGGATAACCCATCTAGTTTTCTTTGAATTTCGTCTATACGTTTTTTCACAATATGCATTTGAAATGTAAAGAATAAAATGCATATTGTGAAAAAAAAGTTCTCAAAATTCAAGAAATATTAGATGGTTAAAAAGAAAATTGAATTATCTTTCCAACGATGTGCCACTTGACCCTCTATGCTATTTGAAATTTTCAAGTTGATATGCTCCTCCGCGCCATCTATGGAGCAATTATAATCTCTTTTATTTCAAAGAATGGTATCGATGATATCATTCAAAATAATTTTGGTCCCGTTATTCTATGTCGAACCGTTCGAAAATTAACAGGGAGCGGAGGAACTATAAAAGCCGCACTCGCAATTGTGATTCCATAGAACAACCATAGTTGAAAAAACAATTGAATTACCTTTCCAACGATGTGCAACTCGACCTCTATTCCTTTCGAAATTTTAAATTTGATGTTCCCTCAGCGCCCTCTGACGAGTAATTGTAATGTATTTTCTCTCAAAAAGTAGGACCGGTAATACCATTCAATATATTCCATGTCTCATTGTTTCACATCAAACCGTTAAAAAGTTATCGAAGTAAGGGTACTCTTCAGATCCGCACTTATACTTGGCATTTCAAATGCATATTGTGAAAAGATATCTAAACGAAATTCGGAAAATATAAGACGGTTGAAAAGGGAATTGAATTAACTGTTCATCGATGTGCCACTTGACCCCCCATGCCATTTGAAATATTCAAGTAGATATGCCCCCCGCGCCATCTATCGAGCAAATCACAATGTATTTAATTTCGAAAAGTAGTATTGGCGATAGAGCTCATCCAATATTGAAACGACCACTTTGGCTTTCCCCTACCTAACAACCAATTCTTCTCGAAGATGCCCGAACTGTGGCTATTAATAGAAAATCCATAGGCGTACCAAATTATTTGGTATAGGCGATACACGAGACGTAGAGAACTTACAAACTATTGCAAAGTTGAATAAATAACTGGACTATTAATCAAACAAACCTAACCTTTCAAACGCTGCATGCCAAGACACTGGTGAAGATTCGCCGTAGCATAAGCTGCCACATCAAATCGTGTCCACTCGTGTTTTCCCCCTCTCTGCCTACCAAACGGTCGTTTCAATATTGGACAGGGGGGACTATAAAAAGTTGCACTGTATGATTAAATTCATAAATTTATACAGAATGAGAACAGGCAAACGAAAATATAATGTGCCGTTTAGAAAAATCGAGTCGGAAAAGATCGGGTAAATGGGTGACGTTTATAATGAATCTTCAAGTAATTCTTTGCACTCTGAATTCATCTGTTTTCACAAATATTATTCAATTTTGGAGATATCTGCTAATTGGTCGAGAATAAGATAAATGGATGTAATATAAATTACCACTCTTATTCCCTTGATACACTGACCAGCCGTCGCCAAAAACGAGTTGTCATAAATCAATGCGCATGCGCCAAGATAAAATAATATTTTTTATTAAAGACGCAAATTTGTTCGTCCATCTCGTTCTAGTATGACAAGCTCAGTTCATATGTTGCAAATTCCCACTATGCTAACCATAAAATTGTTAATTTGCTGTTGACTGGTAGTGAATAAAAAAAAGTGGTTGAAAGATGTTTTTTTGGTGAAAAATGTAAAATAAATATCCCAACCTTATGTTCAAGGGAAGTTTGTGTATACGTCTCTTTAGGATTGTAAGGTTGGCTTCTGATCGGCGATTCTTTGGTAACTTTGGTTTCAGTGAATAAACCCAGTATATTAGCCTTGCCATCAACACTAGTGTGGCCATGCTGATTGTTGGAATGCTGCTGGATACGTAGGAATTATGTCGTACATTTTTCCAAACTCTTTCTTGGATTTGTTGTTGCAATTGTTCTTCATCGATTTGGGAACCAAGTATTCTGATAGTTTAAAATGGATTCTTCATCAACATCGGGGGGAGTGATCTATGAGTAACTGAAATAATTGTTTATCGCTGATGCCTTGGAGTATCTAGGCAAAACAGGAAACGTGTCCAGTATCCTGGGTATCGAAGTATTTTGTTTGTTTCAATTATACCAGTGTTGTTGAGTCTGATATCTTCACGGATATCTTGCGCAATGCCTGTTGGTTTATCACCCATATTTAAAATGAGCATGGTTTTGTCGATGGTGAAGATTACCACGAGGAGATGAATGCGGATGTGTTTGAGGACTACTTTTCACAAATGATAGAGATGTTGCCTGCAAATGCCGTTATTGTCATGTACAATGCTAGCTACCATTCCAGGCTTTAGGAAGCGTTGCCAACATCAAAATAAAAAAAACAGCTATATTAGATTGGTTACAGCAGAAAGATCTCCCACATGATAATATCATGGTGAAAAAAGAATAATTATCCATTGCGAGGCAACACAAAGCAAACTACAAACAGTACGTAGTTGACGAAATATCTAAAGAAAAAAAGATGGTTATATTACGATTACCTCCATACCATTGTTAGCTCAATCCTATCGAGCTCATATGGGCTCAAGTGAAAGGAGACATTGCTAGGAACAACACTACTTTTAAATTGGATGATGTACGTCAGCTTCTTCTAGCATCGTTCTCCAAAGTGACAAGCGACAATTGGAAAAATGCTGTAAATCATGCATTAACAGAAGAACAAAAGATGTGGGATCTTGATAATTTAATTGACTAAACTGTGGAATCTCTAGTAATTTCAATAGGACCCAAAGATTAATCTGATTCGGATACCGATTATGACTGTGAAATGGACATTTAGGTAAGTAACTACATTTATTACCATCACTATTTGCAACTTAAACATTCTAGGTGAGCTGCTGAAGTCGCGCACAGGACGCAGTTATAATAGTTTGACAAGTGTAAATTTGATACATCCAATAATCGATTAATTGTCAATTATTACTCTAAATTTAATATTGTTATAAACATGTATTGTTTCTTGGAAAGTTTTATAAATAAATGGTTTACCGAACGCACGTCACTGATCAGTACTTTAACCATCGATGCTTTGTGATAATTTCATCGTTCAATTGCTATTAGAGATAAAGAGTGGAGTAGAAAAGTAAACTCGAAAACTCATGAAGTCCTATCAAAACGTGTTTGTTACCATGGAGTTTATTTGAGCCGACGGTAAACAACTTTTCGCATATTTGCATTTATAATGAGGGTGTTTAGCTGCCAGTGAAAAAAGGACAGAGTATAAGCACACGACTTGAATTTTATTGACCAAAGTCAGAATGCAACCAAGGATCCGTTGCCCTAGATCCTTGGTACATCAACGTTGATCTTTCGTATTTTTCTGGCTGGATAAATTGCGGAATCTGATTCATTTTGAACTACATTTTTTCCAGTGTCTGGCATTCGAAGATGCAGGGAATGGTGTGACAGCTGCTGCGAGTGCTGGTATGCAGGTTGTAATGGTACCCGATCCAGATACTCCTCAAGAATGTAGGCAACTTGCAACTTTGGTTTTGGATTCCCTCACGCAGTTCAAACCTGATTCTTTTGGCCTTCCCAAAATGTAATAAATCATGGTTTGAATCTAATCTAGTTTGTTGCGAAATTATATAGGAATCAATGCAAAAACAGATCTGAGTACTCCCTTGAAACCGTATTGCAGACTGAAGGACTTTTATATGTTTTCAGGGGCATTTAGATAGTAAAATTGTTAATATTAATATTTGTTAATACAAAGAATTACTGATGAAAATGTGTAACATAAGGATTTATTTTCAATATTTTCTTGACAAGTATTGGGATTGTTTTTCCTGAATTCATTAAATTACTGTTTGCACTTTATTTTTTTTATCTATTTCACAATTCACAAAAAGTAGGTAAAAGTAGGAAAAAAACTGCAACGTCATATAGTTTTATAAAAGTTTTTTTTGTGAATTTGTAAAACATCCAAAATTGTACAGGGAGTTCCAAAGTAATATCTAGCTCGTTGTTTGAATAAAATTATCTCGAAACTTTCTTATAAAGTTAACAAATATTTCATTTTTTCAACGATTAGATTATGCTGTTTTTTACTAATATTTCCAATTTCTATTATGAAATGATCGTTGTATGAATGTAAGTATTCATTCTGATATGTTGCGAGAGAGTTATTCAAAACCGAAAACCGCACCTGTAGGATTGCGTATAGTACATTAAATAATAAAAGTGTATCGGGAAGATTTCACATCAATTTCGGTATGTGAGTTCAACAAATATTGAGTTGATGTTTGAATTGAACAATCTCGATGAACAATTTCCTACATTGTGTGCCATAAGTACATTTCAAATATATGATTTAACCATTTATATGAATATATGGGTTGTTCATATAATTCGATATTTAATCATCCTCAAATACAGTATAAACTCTTGCCAATATATATTTAATATAACCTCCCGTTCCATTTTCATCATAAATCGATTTTGAACAATGGATAAATGATTTATGGTTTCGAGGATGGCCTCACGAGAAATCGCTATGTTTCAGAAAAACTTACTACTATAACCTTTTATTGTGACAAAGAGAATAAGTGTTATACATGTTTGATGATTAAAATACATAAAAGAGTGATTTATCGATTTGTTGTTTATTTACTTTAAGTTATAAAAGCTAGCATATGTAATGCTAGTAACATGGAGTTCTTACAAGTATAGTTCAGCAAAATAACGAGAATATTTCACTTGCGGCAATGAAATGAGTTATAAGAAACTACAATGAAGAGCATAGCATAGCATTCTATTTGCCCCTGGAAGTAAAAAATTTCGGTTATCTTCAAGTATGGCAAATTCGTGAATTTGCTCCTATAATAAATATTCTGAATTCAGAAATATTCTATAAAACCCACAATTATTCAGTCGTTTGTAAATAAATTGCCTGGAATGTTTCACAACAATAATATTAAAAATGATAAATTCAAAATATACTTATTTTGATGACGTATCAGACATCACCTCTGCCCCTTCATCAAATCCAAAATGATACGAATAATTTCAATTTGAATTTGCCATTCAAT
The DNA here is from genome assembly GCA_018342105.1 of Gonioctena quinquepunctata. Taxonomy (NCBI): domain Eukaryota; kingdom Metazoa; phylum Arthropoda; class Insecta; order Coleoptera; family Chrysomelidae; genus Gonioctena; species Gonioctena quinquepunctata. The sequence continues at coordinate 237,087 of JAFIRS010002075.1, read as the reverse complement.
ATTGTTACGAAAATAAGTACAGTAAGCCCCTGTGTTTACGACAGGAGAGAACTGAATCGCTGTTTTGAAACCTGTCTCATGACTAATAGGCGTCACTTTGAACAATGTTTATGACATATCTAGATACTATTCCTATGAATTGACACATTTCTTTCAATTTCGCAATTGTTTCATATTCAAAATGATTTTTCCATGAAAAATTCAAAACGGCAACCATTATTTTGAACACCCAGTATATTTCGACTAAATTGTATGAGATCTGATGCATTTCCGAGGATTTCCCCTGCAATTTTGTCAAGAAAAGAGAGGATTCGTGTATAAGGCATATTCAAAAATGGGCTTTTTCAAAACCTTACATTTGGAGGAAAACTGCATTATCTCAATAACACCTTGAACGAATTTCAAAAACCATACATGTAAATTGTATCAGAATTCAACATAGAATCTGGATGTGTGATGATATATTTCCATTGAAAAATATGTTGGTCTGTAGCACCTACAGCAAATACGCTGTATACTGTATACCAGAATTTAGCTCCTATGAAATCATGGAATTTTTGTAGGAAACATTTTTATCAGTGTCCTTTAGGAAGCCAGATATATTTAATTTGGGACACCCGGTATAGACTTGAAGCTTCTTTGTAAGTGGCGCCGCAGTGGCGGAATCGGGCGAATTCATCCGTATAGTGCAATTTATTCGCATTTGTCCCTCTGATAAATAGAGTCTTTTTAAAGTTCGACAGTTTAATTTTTTTTGTTACAAACATGAAAACTGCGGTTGCATTGTGATCCGGCATGTTTAAACTTCGAATTAAATTGAGCGCCGGTTTCGAAAATTGCGCTAGTAATGGATAAAAAGCAGATTGAGACGAGTCTGCATAAGGCATTTTCAGAAACCAAAAAAAGTACTCAGGATTTTAGCAAACACCAGTTATCTCGAACACTGCCGTCCTCTGTTCATAAAATACCTTATTGGCCAGAACAAAACTCCTGAAGGGTGTAGGAATATTTCGTTCACCAGATAATTGATTGTATTGTTTTAAACTTTTCATATTTTGAGTTTTACTCTATTGGAGTTTAGGTGGGTGACGCTGGTGGATTGAATGAAACTATTCATTGCCACAGAAATATTTCAATAAACGTTAATGATGAAAAAATAAATTAAGCAAACAAAATGAAGTGCCGGTGAGAATTCAGAGAAAATTTAACTATTATTCCTAGGCTACCTGTAAAGGCCGCAGTGAAGAGGCCATAGCCCATTAAGCCCCAAACAACAAGTCTAGGCTATTTGACAAGCTTTTATTTAGTTTCACCTGTTCCGATGTCTGTGGGTTTGTAATCAAATCTTACAAGTTAAATGTGACCCACTTCCCGTCGTCCAATTTCCCTGAAATTTGGCAGGTGTTCATGATTCCGGTGACAATGCATCATTAAATTTTTGTTAGAGATTTGTGTGTATGGTCCGATTCGATTCTAAATTGGTATTTGGGGGTTTTCGGGTTCGAAGACTATGAATTTTTCGTCAAAATTCATAAATTCAAGATGGCGGACGAGATTTGTGATTATACCGTTTCTATTCAAAATTGGGTTTTTGGGGTCGGAGATTATGAATTTGGGAAGACTAATGATTTTTTGTCAAAATTCATAAATTGATGTGATGTGGGGTGCCTTGAGGAAAGGTTTTTCAGAGATCGTCCAACAACTGCAGATGATATGAAAAACAGGATCACGGAAGCTCGGGCTCGTTTACTAGAATACTAGCAGCTTGTACGGAACATGATGGTGACCTATTTGAGCATTTATAAGTATCCTTTTCTCAATTTTTTTATATTGTATCCTGTTAATTATCCTTTCCTATTCTTGTAAAGATTGCAAGAATTGTTTTATTCGTGATGTACTCCTGTTTCTATCACAATTTAGTATTACAGAGGGACAACTCCTTCGAATGCTCAAATGTTTCTGAATCTGTTCTGGATTTCATTCTATATTGTTATTATATTGTTTTTAACTGTATCTAATGAATATTTCGTGTTGAGTAACTTTAAAACACTGTGAATTCATTATTGATGTTAACTGTATTATTATTGTATTCAATGAATATTATGTGTTAACGAACATTAAAAAACTGTTCTTCATGTAAGTGGAAATCATTCTGTTTGCTGCTCAGTATGAATAAATTTCCATTCTATTCTGAATTTCATTTATAATATATAATATTCAGAATTGTATATATACAGGGTGTCCGGTAAACCTTGTACAATATTGGCACTGGTGACCAGGCCATGACTGTATAGAATATCAGAATTTCACCTCAGTAAAACTTTCACCGTTTTCGAGATAATGGGCATTTTATACATTTCTAGAAAATCGCTACTTCACCTCGGATTTTTGAGTGCTATGTCTACAAATTAAGAATAAATCAAATATCTTTGCTGCTGAAGATTAATGATGAGTGATGCTTTCAGACGTATAAAACAGTTTTTCAGAAATTAATAAAGTTTTTCAAGAAATAGAGGTAAAATGTCAGATTTGAATCCCACCAATTTTTATTAAAAAAAGTTCGACATTATTTTCTGAAAAAAACATAACCACGTGGAGGTTTATCACAAAAGAACGCCCATTTTTTCCAGACTCCACCATGGTATAAAACGTACTATAATTATTTTTGAAAGGAGTGATATTTCCATTGAATTAGAGTGTGGTTTTATTCTAGGCTTCCATCAACTTTTATACTTTCGCCCAATAAGTGTTTTGTTTTAATTTTATCAAGATGAAATGTGGAAATTATTATTAATAATAACGAATAAATTGTTTGATATCATTAAAGAGTATGTTCACAAAATGAACTTTTTATGTAATCAGCCTAATAAAATTAATATTGAAATGGAATTGCATTATGCGGAACGATATCCGAATGCATCTCATCCAAGTTCTCGTGTTTCCATAAGAGTTCACAACTCTTATTTGGAAGGCAGAATCAGGGCCGATCCTAGCAGGTGTGCAGCGCGTGCACCGCACGCGGGCGGCCAAACTAAGGGGCGGCCGCGAGGCGGCCGCAGGCCGCATTCACTTATAACAATCAGCTATTTTTTGAAAGAAGAAAAATGAAACGTTAGTGCTCAGTTGTGTTGTGTGTTGGTCTATTGTCCATTAGTATCTTCTCCTACTCTCATCTACACACATTCTTCATTTGAGAGAAAAATTCATGACAGAGCCGGCAATGCAGCATAAAAAATTGAAATTTTTATAAAAAAAAACCAAGGGCCATATTTTTGACACGACTAAGTATGTTTGGTTCCTGTGTGCGGCGCGGCGGCTTATTTATGTACGTATAGTCTTTACGATGTCAGTTGGGACGGCGAAAAAAATATTAAAGGAGGTATAGTATTTCTAATCCCAATTGGAACGACATAAAAAGTTTCGGGAAGGGATTCTCTTTGCACTTGCCGCATTGCCATAGGCGTTCGAATATTATTTTTCAGAGGTATTTCTTCGGTTACTTATTTACAATCATAGCAATTGATCACCCCATGTAAAAGTAGACACATGTTATCTCAACTGGATTTTATTATTTGTTTCGAAAGGTCTCCAGAAAGCCATAATGATAAAATTATTTTCAATGGATAATTCCTAACCTCACGGCATGGCACTGATTAAGGAATATTGTGAAATGAGGATATTATGCAGCTGGAGATAACATATGTCCAATTCAGCTAGCCGAGCTTTCATTACTCAAATATATTTGATAGCGCCTTTACTAATAATCTGGGCAACTGGAGACACGCGCCAGATTTTTTGTATGATTGTACCAGGAACGCTTTGAAAGTAAAAACACTGGTAGTATATAAATTTCCCATTTGCCGGGCAGTGCATATGAAAACTCATCGTAGTGCTCTCATTTTATTGCCGTTCCAATTGGGATTAGAATAACTATACCAGCGGCGAAACCTTTGAAAAAAACGTGCTGCTGTTCGCCGGGCGGCTTTTTTTCAAAGGTTTCGCCGCTGCGGCCTCCTTTGAATTTTTTTTCGCCGTGCCAACTTACTTGTAAAGACTATATATATCACAGTCGGCTCGCAGGTCAATGGTCAAAAGAAACTTTATTTTAGCGGTTTTCTTTATAGATAAGAAATGGATTGTTTCGACAAAGTTAAAGGGATGCGGCATCGGAATTTTTTTGCTACTTCACCACTGTATATAAACCATTTACATTTCAAAATGTTCATTTAATTTTGAATCAACATACAATAAGACTGGTCATAAACACAATCAAGTGCAAGTGTAAGTTAATATTGGAAATTAGTGACAAGGTGTTGCTGTTGAGTATCGTTTAAATATTTAAATCAGAACTGTGGTAAGTACCAAAGCTCTTAACTAGATTTATGAACGAATGAAATGTTGTACAGGGTGTTTTCTAATTAGATAAAAAGAGTGGGCATATTTTTAAACTAATTTTGTCGCGATGATTCGTTTTGAAAATAAGTACAGAATGTTTGAAAATTCAAAATTTATTTTCAATTCTTTCAAAATTCGTTAGCACAAAATATAATTTTCTTACAAAATTTTCAAGTTCGAGGCTCAGGAAAAAGGTCCGTTTATTTGATTACGAGGGCAGTGATGAACCCCTTTTGAATCCCTTCCAGCAATTCAAGACTTCTTTCTATTTTGCAATTCTTGATCACGCGATCTCTTCGGTAAATGAAAGATTTACATTATTATCTGAGTGCTTTTCAATATTCTGCTTCCTGTATGAGTTTCACAACATTTCTAGTGATGATCTCATGAAAGCCTGCATGGACTTAGATATTAAGTTACAGGTACAGGAGGAAGGAAGTATCGTGAAAGATATAGACGGTATACAACTGTTTAATGAAATAACTTCATTCAAAGATATTTTTCCAGGTAAGAAACAGCCAATTGAGGTATTAGAAATCATAGTCAAAAATAATCTCATTTCCTGGTTTCCTAATTTTGCTCTAACAATAAGAATTTTTTTAACCTTACCTGTTTCTGTGGCTTCAGGAGAAAGAAGTTTCAGCAAATTAAAAATTATTAAAAATTACTTGAGAAATAATATGACACAAGAAAGGCTTTCAGATTTGGCCATCTCTATTGAATCCGAAATCTGTGAAAAAATAGATTTTACGGAAATTATTGATAAATTTGCCACTCAGAAAGCCAGAAAGGTTATTTTATAATTAGGTAATTATAATGATTAGGTACCTAGTCTGTAGACTGTAGAACAACTGATTTATATACTTTTCGTTGGTATACGCACTGAGTATGTCCAAAATCGTTGTGTGTGAAATAGACGTTATATACAGGTAGATGAGTTTAAGAGTTTATAACGTCAACGTTAAATATTAGTCAAAATAAGATAAAAATCTCTGGAGGGGCGGCACATCTGGTATTTGCACGCGGGCGGCCAATACCCTAGGATCTGCCCTGGGCAGAATTCCTAGAAATCGAGGTGGAGAAGGTAGACCGCACCCCGATAATGATGAAGGAGTACTGCAAGAAATTGATGAAGACCCAAGTATTTCTGTAAGAGAAATCGAACGACGGATGGGTACTCCGAAATCTACGGCTCATTCCATTATAAAACGTTACCAAGCATTACTACCCGGTAAGAGTACGATTCTACCGTGAAATGTTGCGAAGAAACCATGAGGATCCGAACTTTTTTAATAAAATTATGTGGCCAGATGAATCTTCATGCATATGCATGCATGCAACTCACACAGCTATAGTCTAGAAAATCAAAATTTAATGAGAGAGGACATATCACAACAACAGTTCAAGTAAAACTTATGGACGGTAATTTTAAATGACGAAGTAATCGGCCCTTACGATTTGCAACAAACTTTGAAACGCTACATTTATCTGAATTTCTTGCAAAATGGACTCCCCTTCTTTTAGAAAATGTATCTTTAGTACTGAGACAAACAATGTGACTCAACAATGAAGGCTGCTGGCGCATTATGCCGAACGAGTTCGGCAATATTTGAATCAAATGTACCCACGACGATGGATAGGACGTCGCGGCCCAATCCTGTGGCCGCCCAGGTCACCTGACTTAAATCCATTGGATTTTTCTACTGGGGCAATTTAAAAGAACTAGTTCAAGCGACACCTATAACTGACGTGGTACAATTGAGACGGCGTATTCACACTGCCGCTCAGAGGATCGCTGATTCGGGGGCTATAACGCATTTGAAAAGCTCCTTGTCGAGAAGATGTCGTCTCTGCATAAGGGCGGATGGGAAACAATTCGAAAATTCATTGTAATATTATTCAGTGCAATCTCGAATAATCGATATTGTGGTTTACATTGTATGTTAATCAAAGAAAACGTTGAATAAGTGTTTACTTTTTTACATTTCATTGAATGCTTCTAAGCAATTGATTCGCTATTACTCATAATTATTTCATCATCTCAGAATAACACCATACTCTAATATAATCGAAATACCACTCCTTCCAAAAATAATTATAACAAGTTATATACCAATGCTCATTTTCTTGTAATACATTTCCACCTCCACATGGTTATAGTTTCTTCAGATAATAATGTCAAAGTTGTTAACCAAAAATTGGTGGAAAGCTGTCATTTTACCCCCATTTCTCGAAAAATTGTATCAATTTCTGAAAAACTGTTTTGTACGTCTGAAAGCATCACTCATCAGTAATCTTCAGCCGCAAAGATATTTGAATTAGTCTTAATTTGTAGACATGGCACTCAAAAATACAAAATGCTCATTATCTCGCAAACGGTGAGATTTCTGATATTCTAAACAGTCATGACGTGGTCTATCACCAGTGTAGATATTGTACAAGATTTACAGGACACCCTATATATATATATATATATATATATATATATATATATATATATAGGGTCCTGCAACAGTAGCGCGGTGTTCCATATCAAAATTTAGTAAACAGATACGAATCTATTTTTCTATAATATTACCTTATTGCTCGAGCTCGACAAAATTAAAAAAATGTCGGTCACACAGGGTGTTCAATTTTTTCTGGAAGGATCCCAACTGTGTTTTTTTAAATGGCAACCTATATTTTTTATCGCTATTTCGGTTTCTACATAGAAAATAAAAGATACTTTATGTATATCTTCACTTCGAAAATATTGACGGTTTTCGAGATTTCTAGCATGACTGTTTTTTTTTCAATATTCGTCACTCAGAATATTTGAAATTATAAAGTCCAATCGAAATTTTTTTTTGGTCTAATATTCTCCATTGGTAACTCTCTCAAACGATATATCTGAAATCGGCCTGTGATATACAGGGTATAAAAAACAGCTTGCCACATATTGTAAATAAAAATTTGCAGAATCTTCCTTACTTTGAATGGAACACCCTGTATATTATCGATACATAAGAAGCGCCAACAAAGGCTCTACAAATGTCATCAAGTTTATGGTTAAGTTTACTAGTTTTTCTTAAGACAGCATTTTTTTTCGGAAAATGGCAAGTATTCATATTTCTTTGCTATAATCTCAATGAACGACTTTTTTCAAAGCAAAATCGATTTGACGACTGATAGAATATACAAAAGATATCTTGTTTCAATTATGTACATTATAAGGTGTCCTATAGTTTTTCTTTAAAAATGACAATTATTTCTATTTCATCGCCATAATATCAATGCTTTTTTTACCGTGAAATCCATATTTGACGGCTGTGATCGAGATTATGTTATGTTTGTTACACATTTATTACCTGTTGCTAGATAAATAAGTTGTTAATTACACCACAAAATGTACGTTCTTGAATATTTACAATAATTTCAATAATCTCGAAATTTGTGCCATATTATTTCGGTCTAAAACAACCTTTTAGCGAATAAAATATTCATTGGAAATCAAGTAGTCTGGCAAATGACAAATCAAAATATTTGTCTGCAATTAAGTATTGAAATATTTAGTGAATCGTGAAGTTGAACTTTCGATATAATTTCATCAGAATGTTGTTTTCAGAAAGAGATTTGATTGATATGATTTTCATATTAGGTGTATCAGACAGGAAGTGTTTATTGGCAAATATAATTTATTCTCAACGGTATCCAGATAGAAGGCATCCAAATGAAAGATCTTTCCGAAAGGTCCTGACACGATTTGTTGAAACTGGAAGTATTAATTATTCTAAACATGAGCGCACCAAGCCAGCTACTAATGAAGATAATGAATTGCAAGTTCTTCTTGCTGTTGAAGAAGATCCTTCTAGGAGTCAACGACAAATTGGTGAAATTGTGGATATAAGTGAGAGATCAGTGCAACGAATTTTGAAGAAACATCGCTTTCATCCATACCACGTTCAATTACATCAAGAACTACTGTATGCTGATTTTGAGAAAAGAGCGAGATTTTGCAATTGGGCTATGGGAGAAATTCGTCGAAACGAATATTTTTTCAATAACATTTTATGGTCGGATGAATCGACATTCCATAAAAATGGATTTGTGCATCGACATAATTACCATTATTATTCGACAGAAAATCCCCACTTATTGAGACAGGTGGATTATCAACATAGGTGGTCGATGTCTGAGGAGGCATCATTGGAGAATATGTAATTGGTCCATACTTTTTTGAGGGACATCTGAATGGAACAATTTATCTCAATTTCTTACGAAATGATTTACCAGGTTTGTTAGAAGATATTCCTCTTGCCCTTCGCAATAGAATGTGGTTTCAACATAATGGCGCTCCTGCTCACTATTCGGCAGAAGGAGAGATCATTTAAATGTATTTCCCAATAAATGGATAGGACGGAATGGGCCTGTCAGGTGGCCCGCTAGATCACCAAATTCAACAAAACTTGATTTTTTCTTATGGGGATACATAAAAAATATGGTTTTCGTCTAACCACCAACTTCTTCCGCAAATATGCGACTTAGAATAACGAATGCTTTTCGTAGCATTACACCAGCAGTCTTGCGCAGGATAGAACAGTCTTTCAAACATAGACTTCAGCTCTGCATTCAAGAAAATTGAAGACATGTTGAACATATTTTATAACAGTTTCATTATCAATCTTCAGTAAACTTTCCCTTTTGTAGTTTGCCAGTTGACAATTTAAATATCTAGAACTCAAGCTCTGACTTTAATTCATGAATGTACATAGGAATATCCTCAGAATGTGCCTCATTGTCGGATCTATTATTCAAACAAAATCAAGTCGATAGCTTGAATAGAAAAAAGATATGGGGTCACCCTGTATCTTTGTGAATGAAATTGCAACTCATGCCTGTTGAGCGACCTTTTGATAAATGAGTAATATTTCTCAAGGAATCGAGAGATATTTTTTCCGCATCATTGTTTTCACCTGAACATCGCTGCATCGAGTTCGATCGCTGGATCCGTTTCAACGCAGACAAGTGAAATGGGCGACACACCGACACAATAAAGAGGGCGTGTTCTCTATTGATTCGCTCTATATACGGTTTATTTAGCCATTATTACTACATTCCACTGAGAGAACTGAAAAAAATTCAAATAGACTTACTCGTCCCTCTCCTCCTCAGAAAAAGACATGGTTGTAGACGACAGCAGCTCGCAGGAAACCAACACAAACTGGGTAAGTTCACGAGGAGGGTTGAAATAACCTAGGCGGGAGTACGAAGGAACTCGAGAATACTCCGGTTACTAACAAAAATTATGGGAAGGGTGCGTCGTGATGCTACTGCTACTTGATCGACCGCACTAAACTGAGGGCGCCTCGGTTGGATCGGTTCTCGCGTATCCTGCGACGCCGACGGCAGGAACAGGATAATGCAGCATCGGCTCGGGGGCGAAGATCGGCTCAAAGGTACGAATCGATCACTTCTATCCGAAGTCCACGTTTATTCGAATTCCACAACAAAACTCGTTACTAAGCGGGTTTTTGTCAGAAAAACAGTATTTGATGTTATCATCATTTGGCGGTAAAATTTTGATTTTATCAAACTGATAAACATTTTCAATGGTGTTTCACTGATAATGTAGTAATAAAGCATTATCTCATACTGACAAGAAACATGTATACAGTGCTCGTTTGAAGTCCGTTCCCCCCCTACTAATTTTTGAACCACCTGGTATATCGCAACGAAATTTGTAGAGCTTAAATAGGAGATGAAAACCTACTTTTTCATAAAAAAATCACAGCTAAATGTTTTAAAATGGCGGCTGAGCACCATCTTCAATAATTTTTTTAAATAGAACACCTTGTATATTATTTTCGAAATCTGCTCATAATTCTCAACAGTTTTCTCTAATACACTTTACTCCTAAATTCAATTGTTTTCGAAATATCAACGTTTGGAAAGTGACATTTTGGTCATTTCAAACCCAACCAAAAACACTAATGTTGCTTTCAATCAAGTTTGCATTGGAAAAAGTCGTTGTCGCGGTAACATCTTGTTTACTGTCAAACGAACAGCTAACTGCCAAATAGTCCGTTGAGCGCCTAAATCCTTTTATGAAAAGTGTGATCATGGCTCGTAGTTTAGACGATAAATTTGAAATTTGAAGCAATTTTGATATTTGGAGAAATTATCATCTAGCAGTCCGTATGTTTGATGATAGATTTCCCGAGAATCCTACTGCGAGGTCATATTAGCGCAAACTTTTAAATAAGCTCCAAGCAACTGGTACGCTGAAAGATGCTCCAAGATCAGGAAGACCGCCTCTTTTAGAAGAAAAAAAGGTAGAAATTGTTGCTGGAATGGTAATCAAGCCGACTCAGTCGACGTCTGCAAAAAGTGTCCAAAGAGTCCTAAAAAAGAAAAGTTTCATCCCTATAAAATGAGAATCGTGCATGCTCTCACGGAGGGTTGAATTTTGTGAATGGTTAACAAGAACAATTGAAGGAGAACGGGGCTTCCTAAAACGTGTATGTTTCGCAGACGAATGCACGTTTTTTCTCAATGGAAAAGTCAACAATCAGAATGTACGATACTGAAGCGTTACTAATCCGCATATTTTTAGACAGGGACATACCCAGTTTCCTAAAAAGGTGAATGTTAGGGCGGGGATTTTGGGCAATCGCGTTGTCGGACCGATTTTCATCAGAGGCAATCTTACAGGAGTTCTTTACAGAAAACTTTTAGAAAATGAAATTGAACCTCGAATAAGACAAATTGTATTAATCAATCAGGAGTTTGAAAATCGTGAAATCATATTTCAGCAGGATGGGAGACCTCCCCATTTCGATCGCATGGATAGAGAGTTCCTCGATACAAACTTTCCTGGGCGATGGATAGGTCGCAGGGAAAGTACAGAATGGCCACCAAGATCTCCGGATCTTACTCCTCTAGATTTTTTCCTTTGAGGGTATCTGAAGTTAAGGATCTTCGCCACTGAATGCCAAACAATAGGAGAGTTGGAACGCAGAATGATAGATACATGGGAAGAAATAGATGAACAGACTTTCATCAACGTGAGAGAAGCTATTTATAATAGGGCACTTTATTGTCAAGATTTAGGCGGGGGGCCACATTGAGCACTTGATGAAATAATTGTTGGGGTTAAATGAAAGTGTTTTTCAAAAATAAATTATAATTTTTTAGCTAACTAATTTGTTATGATTGTGAATTTACAGAACACATTCGTAGGTTGATTTATTGAAAATATAAACAGGATGTTCATAAAATCATCTGTTTTCTGTTAGACATTCACAAAAAATAACTTCATTTTAATCATGGATTTTTCAATTCACAGAAAAATCTTTCTATCAATATTTAATTGAGAATGTTTCCCTTTTCAACATTCGTAGGCTTCGAGATTTTCCGGTAAGCGGTACTGTTTATCCTTAACCCCTTCAAGCCCATGTTGCCACATGTGGCAACAAGCTCAAATTGTGCCACTTGTGCCAACAAATGCCATATTTAAAATGAACGTTGGAATAATATCGTAGTTGAGTAGTATACCCTGGAATGGGATCCTTAGGTGGGCGGGATTAAATTTGATTGGCTGAAGGTCAAACGCATGTATAGTCCACATCCGTATTTTTGGTGGTCTCCAGTATAAAATGTCATTTGCAACGGTGCAGTGCTGTAGTATTTGATAGTTTTTGGTGCGTTTTACGTGTTAGGATGTTTCATAGCATTAGTTACTGCTTTTTCTATTTCGATTGCATATCATTTACGTTGAAAATATACTAATTTTTGAGATAGTCAGTCACTGGATAAAAATGAATAATTTCACTATTAAGATAACTAGAAATACTTTCCTAATATATTTCCACCATAATCAGTGGATTACAAAAAAAAAGAAATAAACAATTTTTCACGTTATCTGGGATATAGGGAGCGACTTAAAAATTAACCTGGGCATGAAGGGGTTAATAAACTCTCTTTACGCCTCTTATTAATCGAATTCATTAGGAGATTTAACTACAAATTAATAACAACGTTTAGTTAGCAAAGTGTTTTACCGGAAGTGACCAAAATCCATACTTCATTTTAAACCGGAATGTCACTTTTCAAACGTTAATATTTCGAAAACAATTGAATTTAGCAGTAAAGTGTATTGTAGAAAACTGTTGAGAATTATGAGCAGATTACGAAAATGAAATATTATACGGGGTGTTCTATTTAAAAATATTATTGAAGATGGCGCTCAGCCGCCATTTTAAAACTGTTAGCTGTGATTTTTTCATGAAAAGGTAGGTTTTTATCTCCCATTCAAACCCTCTGAATTTTGTTGCAATATACCAGGTGGTTCAAAAATTAGTAGAGGGGGAACGGACTTTAGACGAGCACTGTATATTGAACCATGAGATAAAATCGTAATACAAGTTCATGAATAATAAAAAATATCTTTTTTATAAAAAACCAACGCGAGAAAAGATGAAAAGCTGTGGTGTTTACCCACAACTATACATTACTACCATAAATATTGATAATTGTTACACTAAGAAACTAATATTGCAGGTGTGTATACCGGGTATCAAAGTATTCCTTAGACAAGCCATGGTTTTCAGAGTTCCGAGGGTATGAGATTCCAACTTGACAGGAGGGTTGGATTCTAGAATTGGAATATTTTTCAATATTTGATACTCTTCTATCACTTCCGGTTTCACCGAAAACAATTCCAACTCGGAGACACCCTGTACAGGGTGATCCAAAAGTACTTTGACAAACTTCAGGAGATGATTCCTCACAATATTCTAAAATGAATTGTCCAAATAAATATATGTCCGGAAACGCTTCGTTTCCAAGATACAGGGTGTTAAAGTTTTATCTTTATTTTCGTTTTTTTTAATAACTTTCGAAATACTGACCTCAATTAAACGAAAATTGGTATTGAGAGGTTTTTTGAGGTGTCGAATTCGAACCTGATGTTATTATTGCTCTTACTGGTAGGAAGCGCTCCCTACACGTCTTTTTCTTTTTTGAAGATTTATAACTTTTTTTAGCGCACTTTCAGTACATTTTTCAGTGAAAATATCAATTCTTCTATCATATCTACGTGAAAAAGCTACCCCTGTTAAAGTCGCTATAAGCAACCGTTTTCTAGATATTTGGACTTGAAAATTTCAAGTCGATTATTTGATAATCGATGCGTGTTGAAGTTATTACCATTATTTTGCATTTTTACAAGAATGCTTAGGAAATGAATTTGACGTTTAAGTAAGTAGTTTTGGTAATTACATATTATGTGACAGTTAAACGTTTTGTTGTTTTGTTGAAGTTTCTGTAAGTTTAAAAACACTAATTTTGAAAAAAATTATTATTTAAACAATAATGCTCATTTAGCCGATATGCATTTCGTTTATGGCCGTGCGGATGGCAATGCGCGCGAAGCAAGACGTATTTACCAGGAGCGATATCCTAATCGAGTACTGCCTTCAGCAACATTCACCAGTCTCCACCGTCGTTTGGCAGGAACAGGTAGCTTCAAGAGGGCAGCTGATATTATTGGAAGACCACGAGCAGTCCGAAGCCCAGAATTGGAAGAAGCTGTTTAGAATGCTCTCGAGGAGAATCCAGAAACAAGTACAAGAATAATTGCTGAAGCTCTCAATTCTACTCAGTCCACAGTTTGGAGAATAATCCACGATCAACAATTTTATCCATACCATATTCAAAGGGTACAAGCTCTTTTGCCACGAGGCTTTCCCCAGCGCATTACTATGTGTCAGTGGTTTTTGAGAAAATTGGCTGGAAATCCTCAATTTCAAAGATATGTACTCTTCACGGACGAGGCAAACTTCTCCCGAAATGCTATCATAAACTTTCATAACAACCATGTTTGGGCTCTGGAAAATCCGCACGCAGTTAGTGAAAGACATTATCAGTATCAATTTTCTGTAAATGTATGGGCGGCAATAATTGATAATTACTTGATAGGTCCTTTCTTTCTTCTGTTCCGACTGAATGGCGCAGCTTATAGAGACATTTTAGAAAATGAATTGCCGGGACTACCTCAGAATGTACCTACCATTAGAAATTCGTATCCGCATGTGGTTCATGCATGATGGGGCTCCGGCCCATTTTAGCGTTGTAGCCAGGGAATTCCTTAACACTGTCTATGCAAATCGATGGATTGGTAGGGGTGTAGAAGAACCTAACCAGGCGTGGGCACCAAGGTCCCCAGATCTAAACCCGCAAAATTTTTATTTTTGGGGACACTAGTTTATAAAACTCCAGTAGCGAACGAGGAAGATCTAAGAAACCGAATAGTAGACGCCTGTGAAACAATAAGAAACACACCAATAATTTGGTGCCTGGTAATGCCTGTATTTTCGCTGAAGGTGGACACTTTGAACAATTTATTTGAATACAATTTAGTGTCCTTTATTTTATTTCATTCTACATATTAAAAATTTCTTGAAATAAAATATTGATATTTCTTGCAGATTTTATTAAAACAAATACAAATTTTACACCCTTGATACAAAAATAACTATTTTAAACGAGTAAAAATAAATAGAATAGGTGGCGACCCCAACAAAAAACTGAAACTACTTACTCAAACGTCAAATTCATTTCCTAAGCATTCTTGTGAAAAATGCAAAATAATGGTAATAACTTCAACACGCATCGATTATCAAATAATCGACTTGAAATTTTCAAGTCCGAATATCTAGAAAACGGGTGCTTATAGCGACTTGTAACAGGTGTAGCTTTTTTACGTAGGTATGATAGAGGAGTTGATTTTTTTACTGAAAATTGTGCTAGAAGTATGCTCAAAAAGTTATGAATCCTCGAAAAAGAAAAAGACGTGTAGGTGGCGTCCCCTACGAGTAATAACATCAGGTTCGAATTCGACTCCTCAAAGAACCTCTCGATACCAATTTTCGTTCAATTAAGGTTAGTATTTCGAAAGTAATTTAAAAAAGACGAAAATAAAAATAAAACTTTAACACCCTGTATCTTGGAAACGAAGCGTTTCCGGACATATATGCATTCGGGCAATTCATATTAGAATATTGTGAGGAATCACCTCCTGAAGTTTGTCAAAGTTCTTTTGAATCACCCTGTATATTTTTACTTTTTTGGATTCTGTGTACGATTCTGAGTGCGACCATATAGTTTCGAGACGAAAAATAGGTACATTTGATTTGTCAGAAGCAATTTTATTTTTGCTTCTAAAGTTCGTTGAACCCACTTCAACCAATCTGATATGGATATGAATGATAAGTAAAAAATATTATATATGATTGTTCCAAAATCACTGATTGTAAAAAGAGACTTTTACAAATGACAACATCTTTTCAACACACATTCCCTAGATTCTAATTTTCTTGACGAATTCATTGATGGTTTCGAATCGAAAATCGGATTTATAACAATCCTAATACACTAATTATTTGTCGAAAAATTATGAAGCTCGTCAAGTATGCTCTGGATATAAAATGTATTTATTTTATTCATTTCTTTACCCTGATATTGTTGTTTGTGATAATTCAACAGTCATGTTTCCAAGCAATTCGCAATAGAATGGAATTTTGAAATAAAAACGAGACTCCCTTATTATCCTCGTGCAAATGGGTTGGCTGAAAAAGGTGTGTCTTTAGGTAAAAACATTAGCAAGAAGCGCATTGAGGAAATTCAGTCTTCATTATTGGTTTATCGAAATACTCCTTTAAAAAATATGGATTACACTCCTTTTCAATTGCTGATGGGTCGTTTATGTAAAACTAAAGTGCCCAGATCTGAGGATTTATTACAACCTTCCCTTTGTAAGAATGTCCAAAATAAGCTCATTAAGAAACAACAGAATGGTGCATATTACTATAATAGATCAGCTAAGTCTTTGGAACCCATTGAACCAAATTCGAATATTACAATATATATTCATATAAAAAACATTTGGGAACCTGGGAAGGTAATGTAATAAGAAGATATAGAATAGATTTGAAAAATCCTCAAATGACATCCTTGAGAATGATGTAGAAACAATTATGCCATCTACCACAGGGTGTAAAGCACAAAATGATTTAATAGAAAGCTCTTTATCGGAGCCAACTGCTAGTTCCTCAGTTATATCTCGTGATTTTTCTATCAATTCTTCATCACCTAGTTCGAGATTATCCACTGATTGTGGTAAAAAAGAATCCATTGGAAATTCAAATTATTCCTACAAAACAAGATCAGGTAGAATTGTCAGAAAGCCTATCAAATTTAGTTTTTGATTTTAGGAAAGAGGAATGATGTATTATAGTTGTTACTTATTATTATGTTCATACTGTAGATATTGAGAATTGAAGATAAAGGAGAACTGTCACTGTCACGACATAACAAATGTAATAAAATAAAGACTTTTCATCTGGAATTATATATTGAATAAATACCAATAAATATTTAAAATAATACAAGATGTACTTCTTTCGAGCATTGGGAATAACTTTGCAGATCTCATGGACTGAGAGATACTTTCTTTCTTTCGCTGTGCCACTCATCATCCATACTTTAGAGCTATTCATTTTGTCGAAGTGATAGATCAGCAGCAAACAGATGTCGGAATCCCTGGCCATGAAGACGATGTTGTCAGCATCGGAGTGCACAGCATGTAGTACAACGCGTGTGTCTGCCTCTTCAGCTAGGGAACTGACATGGATTCGGGGTCGGTTGATCGCACATCCTCTTCATGTGAGAGCCCTCCGGATACAACGACTTCGACTGCCCCAAAGTCATGTTGAAGGAGCTCTTGAGAGAGGATGCGGGCGAGGTCGGTCTTGTTTTTCCCAGTGCTAGAAATTTTGATGTCCCTTCTTACTGGAGCAGCTCCCCTGGTTTGTCTGTAGCGGGTCCCACTTCTGATTGACCTCGGACGATAGCGATCGAAAAGGATGTCGACTCTGGCTTACGGTCTTCCAAGGTGAACTATCCTGTCGATGAAGATTGCAGCGAGTTCTCCAAAAGTAGTGGCATTCAACGACTAAAAACTATATATCTGACAGATTTGACGGTTCAACAGTTGATAGTTTGAACTCTGAAATTGTCATTTTCTCATCTTCCTTGCTTAGTTCCTAGCAACATTGTTTCGGCGGTCATCCAAACCACTCCAAATTTAAGGTAAGTAAATTTTTTGAGTATTGCAATGGTTTGGTATCCGAGAAAACCCCTAAGCAGACGTTCAAATCATTATTTTAAGCCAACGGAAAAGGGAGATATCGGGCCACAGCGTTTTGGCCGCTATCTTGGATACCGGATTTCCGGTCCAAATTTCGCTTTGGCAACAGGCAGATTCGTATTCAGCGGGGTCCAAATACCTCAAAAATGTTATTTTCCCAATTGTTACATGAAATGCTTCTTGCATTTTATAGAGATGGATTTCCTACTTATGGGCCTGGTCTATCCATATCACACTTAGATGATTTTCTTTTCAAACCCTTATAAAGCTCAATTTTTTCCTTACATACATGTTAACTATAGTGTCCTCAGGAACCTTTCGTGGATCTAAAACATAATGATGACTGGACTTTAATGAAACCTCACGTCCGGCAGGGGTACTTGTGAGCAAACAGTACGCAGTCCCCATGCTGACATCACATCATCCGTAATACTCCGCGTTACTTGGACTGTGATTTATACGAAGGCGTATAAGGGCCAACAACAAAATATTTTTTAAAATATTAGGAATTGTCACTTCAAAGTGACAATTGTCACTTTGAACTGACAATTGTCACTTTGAAGTGACAATTGTCATTTCGAACTGACAATTGTCACTTTGAAGTGACAATTGTCACTTCGAACTGACAATTGTCACTTTGAAGTGACAATTGTCACTCAAAAAGGACATTTGATGCCAACTGCTAAAATAATATTGTTTTTCAGTCAATATATGAAAAAAATTCCCTTCAGTTAATACAAAAAAAGTTATCTATTTATTACCCAAAAAAGGTGTACAAAATAATTGAGATTTCATGGAAACAAAAGTACAAATATTCAATAATTGTGCATTCTATCATTTCACTTATACCGCTTGAAAACTTTATTCAAGTTGAAAAATAACAAATTCTCTTCAGATAATACAAAAAAAGGTATCTATTTATTATCCAAAAAAGGTGTACAATAATTGAGATTTTATGGAAACAAAAGTACAAATATTCAATAATTGTGCATTCTATCATTTCACTTATACCACTTCAAAACTTTATTCAAGTTGAAAAATAACAAATTCTCTTCAGTTAATACAAAAAAAGGTATCTATTTATTACCCAAAAAAGGTGTACAAAATAATTGAGATTTTATGGAAACAAAAGTACAAATATGCAATAATTGTGCATTCTATCATTGGTCCAAATTGAAACTGGAGATTCTTCTTGTGAAATCAATTTGTTATAATAAAAAAAATTATTTTATTCTTGATCGAAAATGACTTCCTTTTCGATAAAAACTATTTCAGAAAAATCTTCTTGTGAAATCAATTTGTTATAATAAAAAAAAATATTTTTAACCAAAGAGCACTGTGTCCGTCCGAGACATTTGAGAAAAAACTCCATTCATTTTTCGAAAGGAACTACTCTGTATACAAAATGAAATGTTCATAGGATGCCATCAAAAATGAAACAGGTTGAATATTTAGTCAATTTTCAACATAGGTATAGGAGAAAGTATTGAAAAAACTTTTATAGATTGTGCATGTCGAATAACCTCAAAATCAATTGAAATTTTACATGATGGCCAGTAAGGCAACAAGTTAAAAAAAAACTATGAAGATGGCAAAATTTCGAAATCAGTTAGAATCCAATACTATGGCTTAGGTGTAGTTCCAAGCATTTATTCGAAAATATCTAAAATCACCTTTTTTTTCTATATTCTCTGATCAATTTATAAATATCCTATTTTTCTTTCAAATAACTTAAGTTAAATAGAGTAAGTATTTTAATACCAATAGATGAACTATTTAATTTTTTTCGCAATTTTATTAATAGAACCATGTAAATAACACTTCAGAAACTCATTCTGAGAAAACGCCATCAAAACAACCCCGTCCAGAGTATTGCAATCCTCATACCGAAGTGAAAATTGTTACTAAAAGTGACAATTGTCAGTTCAAAGTGACAATTGTCACTTTGAAGTGACAATTCCTATTATTTAAAAAAATATTTTGTTGTTGGCCCTTATACGCCTTCGTAGATTTATCAGCGCTTGCACTCTGCAATGATAACGTGAGTGCAAGTAGGTATTCGTGTATTTCTCTATATTTACGGCCAATTTACGGTAACTGAAATAAAATACAAAGTGGACTATTGCGATATTGTAATGCGCCAGAAGTAGATGATAAAGAGGGTATCAGGACGATTATAGAAAAATTCCTGTAAACAATGCTATTCAAATTAGGTAAAATATATTTGAAAATTGTATTTAGATAAAAAAAAAATTTTTAGCGTATAATTGCTCTCATTCAAATTATTCGATGACTGAAATTGTAGTTTTAAAAATTCTAAATTGGCCTTATCGACAATTTTAGCCCATAATAAATGGCGTGGTATTCATTAAATGTTTTTGTTTCTGTGCTCTTTTTTTTTCGTACTGAAAAGTCGCCTGTTTCAAAATGCCAAATCTGTGGCATAGGCATATAATTTTTTATTCCTGATTGAGAACCTTTTCCCTTAATGAATTTTTCAGGTTTTGGAGTCTAGTATAATAATGATATGTTATTTCGTCATGAATATGTTGTTATAAATGTTACATGAAGTTGAGGAAAGATAATAAAGTTGGGATTTCAATGATTCTTCATATAAAGCGTGTCAAATCTGGTCTACTAGCAAGGGTCTACTCCACTGTGAGTAAGAAAATCGATTAAGTCTAATCTATATGTCAAAATGAAATAAATGTGTAGCATTTTTTGTCAAAGAACATTTTTCCGGTATGTAAACGTAGCTTTATCCCGTCGAGTCATTCACCCAGCATGTTGAATATCCTTCGACAGAGTGCCCATTTGGATCAATTACACGCGCCGGCCGGCAAATCTCATTAGGACCGTTTAATACTGATCAGTGTTACCGGACATACGCCAAGGGATCGCTTTAATCCCTGAATCATACAGATTTGTGGCTTACCCAAAGTTACAAAAACCGTCGATATCCTTGAAGGTTATTAATTCCATGAAATGCTTTTGAACCTTTCACAACCTTGAAGATATATCTCTCACTTGATGAATAATCGTGTAGATGAAGAAATTGTAAAAACCGTTTCTAATCAGGAAACCACTGTTTTCTCGCTAATTAACTACTCCGTTGATTATTTCCAACTGCTATTGTTAATTTTGATTTCAAATGAAGCTATGCATTTGTATCAAGTTAGTTTTATCGCAAGTATCTCTTGTTAAACCCATTCATTGAAGAGGGGAGACAACAGAAGCAAAAAGATATATAGACATATTTCACTCATTACAAACTTATAAAAAATATTCTGAAAATATTTTTAAAAAATCGTGTGCGGTCGGGTAATGTATGCAGGATGTCCCTGGACTTCCTCTTTTCCTCTTGGGAATGTATACATGGGGTCAAAATATCACCAGTACTTCATATAACTTTTGTTCCTAAAAGCCTTCGTTACCAAGTTACGGGCCCTCAAAGTTACAAAATGAAAAATTTGATAACTTTCAAAGTGAATATTCAAAATCATGTAAATTTTAGTTATTGACTGAACAAATGAATTCCTTTGATGAGCTTTCATGCAGGAGTCAGTTGTTTTGCTACAAAGTCAGGAACGGACTACCCATGATGGTCCACACCCCAAAACTTTGAAATGACAGATAATTTTTCAATAGTTTTCAACAAAATAAGGTTACGTAGTCAATTTTCTGATTGAAAGTACTCGTGTGGAAAGTCGATCGGAGCAACGATTCTTAATAAAAATGCAGTTTTAATCAACGACATCAAACCCGTTCGTCCACCATTATTTGAAATGAAAAATTTTCACAGTAGAAATACTAATTCTAACGTTAATTCAACAACATTTATAACAGGGATTATACAAAATATGCTAAAATAAAGTCATAAACAAAAAGTACAGCACCTAGTTGAAAGTTTCATTCACAATGTAGATATTTTCTCAAATGAAATATCAAGTTATGTACATTCGTGGTGTTTTTGAACTAACAAGCTACTCCACTATGAAATATCGAATTCAGTCCATATTTTGTATATACGCGTGGAATAAGCACGTTTCGTGTTGTGTTATCTGAATCCCATGGAACTCAACATTTGGATGTTTCAAATTCGTATTCACAGCTTAAATGTTGAGGAGTTTTACTGATAAGTATAATTTCATGGGAGAAAATCTTTAACCCGAAGATAAATTTAGCTGAAAAAACACACATCGGAAGACATAACTAATAAAAAGCAAACGAATAAACTACAAAAACGGCTGCATATGAATAGGTGAAAAATACCCGATGAATAAATTTATGTTCCATTTCTTCCACAGATGTTTACAAAAACACCTTGTAGAAAGATAAAAATTAGGGTGGATAAAAAATGACAACTGGAATGCGATTTTGTTTTGTTGAGTGGTGTGTTGTCATCATAGACAAATTAAAAATAAAGAGACTGTTTGAAACATTGGCGATCTTGACCACCAAGTTTTTGGTACGGCCAGTCGCGCATGGAGGCGCTGCCCGCAATCAACAGACGACTGGCGACATGATAATTTTCCAATTTCGACATTTGTCAGAGAATGACAAACCACGTAATAATTTCAGAATAATTCTACTGTTAATTGTCATCGAAAAATTAATTATAGAAATTATACCATGGACTTGACTTATGAACTCAACGTCGAAAATGGAATGTTTTGTTATTCGAGTTGACGCTGAAATTCCTCGAAATATTCTTTCACAAGGTAAAGTATGAGCTGCTTTTCACAAACTGGTACTTATTTCCATCCATCAGTTGCAGAAATTTTTTCACAAACTTGTACTTATTCCATTCATCAGTTTTCATTTCCTATCACCATTTGAGGAAGTACGAAGTATATGGTCTCCTTTGTGCTAATAAATTAACAAAATTATTGAAGGTTTGTTGTAAATGTAATATGTTTTTATTTTGGTTGATTTGATGATAAGCGACTGAAGAATATTTTTAATTTTGTTGTTTTTCGGAGTTTTATTATTGTCTGTAGTTGTACATTGTCCTAGATACAATAAAATGTGTTTTTATAGTGTTCAACTTATTATTCTTGTTTTATAAGATGTTCAATTTGGTTCTTGATATCATGAAATGAAGATTTACTTTGAAACTTTATGTTAACCACGAACGAACTAACAGATTCTACGAATCGATTACTGTATATATTTTATTAGTGATCGATTTGCCATTCCTGTATTTTATATGATACAACCATTCATATGGAATACAAGAATGGCAAATCGATCACTTATAAAATATATACCATATCAATCATATAAAAGTAACACATTGGAAAAACCCGCCTTATCTCAATCGGTTTCACCAACTGTACTTAATTCGGCCAGTTGCGAGATATGTCGCCACTGTCTAAACGTGGTGCCAACTTTTACTGCAGGTTTGACAACTCTCTTTATTTTTAGTTTCTCTATGGTTGTCATTGTATTGTCAATATTCTAATAGGACAGTTTGAAGTGTTTTGATATGGCCGAAGAGTTTACATTCAACGAATATGCAGATATGCATGCATTGTATGGACGAGCATGTGGTAATGCTGCAAAAGCCCGTCGTCTGTATGCCGAGCATTTTCCCAATCGAACGTTACCGGCAAGAGAAACGTTCGAGCGTGTCGATCGCAGCTTGAGGGAGAGAGGTATGTCTAATGGATAATTAATTGGAGCCTGTTGTTTTATTTCGATATTATTGTAGGTTCAGTTTTGCCAAAACGAGGTGGTGAGGGCGCTCCTAGGGCTGTGCGTACCGTTGTATTGGAGGAAAATATTTTGGAAGCTGTCGCTGATGATCCTTCAATGAGCATCAGAAACCTATCAGAACAGTTTCATACATCCAAGTCCACTATTCATAGAATAATCAGGGAACAACTGCTCAACCCATATCACATCCAGAAGGTACATACCATGACACCTGAAGATTTTCCAGCACGACTGGAATATGCCAATTGGTTCCTGGATAAGCAGAGAGAGGATATGAATTTTATTACTCGAGTTTTATTCACTGATGAAGCAGGTTTCAGTAGAGATGGAGTAATCAACTCTCATAATATCCACATATGGGCCGAAGTAAATCCCCATGGGATATTGCAAACCAAACACCAACGGAAATTCAACGTGAATGTTTGGGCTGGTATCATAGGAAACCATCTTATAGGACCATTCGTTCTACATGACCGATTGAATGGAGAACGTTATTTGGAGGTCATTCAGAACGATTTGAATGGACTTTTGGAACATGTTCCATTGCAAACCCGAGGAGATATGTGGTTTATGCATGATGGCGCTCCTCCTCATTTTAGTTTGATTGTGCGGGACCATCTGAACCAGATTTTCCCCCATAGATGGATTGGTAGAGGTGGGTCATATTCATGGCCACCGCGGTCTCCGGATTTAAATCCATTGGATTTATTTCTGTAGGGGCATCTAGAAAACCTCATTTACGCTACACCCATTCACACCAGAGATGCCTTGTTGAATAGAATTACATTACATTGTGAAGCCATACGAAACGACCCTGGCATGCTAATCCGAATGCAGAGAGGGTGTTTGCGCCGACTAAGAAAATGTATTGAGAGAGACGGGGGTGATATCGAGCAGTTTTTGTAGCGGATTTTGCATTTCTGTTTGCTCTTGAGGCTTGCGATTGATTATTTACACCATGAGTTTTGTAAGGTAAACGTGTTTGCATGATAAAAATTCGTTATCAACATTGTTCCTATCATTTCTATTTTCATAACAAATTAATCTTTTCGAATAATGGTAGACATCTCAGGTTGGATGTCGTCGAACAAAAATGCATTTTTCTTTGCTCCGATCGATTTTCCACGAGTACTTTTATTCAGGAAATTGTCCAGGTAACCTTGTTTTGTTAAAACATATTGACAAATCCCAGTCATTTCAAAGTTTTGGGGTGTGGACCATCGGGAGTAGTCCGTTCCTGACTTTGTAGCAAAACAACTGACTCCTGCATGAAAGCTCATCGAAGGAATTCATTTGTTTAGTCAATCACCAAAATTTAGATGATTTTGAATATTCACTTTGAAAGTTATCAAAGAAAAACATTTTTCATTTTGTAACTTTGAGGGCCCGTAACTTGGTAACGAAGGCTTTTAGGAACAAAAGTTATATGAAGTACTGGTAATATTTTGATCCCATCTATACATTCCCGAGAGGAAAAGAGGAAGTCCAGGGACACCCTGTATAAATAGTAAATAAACACTCGAATCACAATTACATTAAACGTAGGTAAACAGTAAATACTTGTATTAAGTTATACAATTTTATTAACTTACTTTTCTAAGTTTGTATTGCACATATTTGCTGCACTTTCCATTTCTCGAATCTCCATTGCAAAATTGCAATAATGAGACAATATAACGTATGATTTAAACAAAAAAACAAATAACAAATATATTTTCTACTTTGCTCCGAAATCTTACTTGCGCAGTAGAAATATTCAATTCCACAACGTTCATGTGCTACAAATACAAGAATAATTTCAAAGACAAAACGGAGTTTCTGTAAAACGAGGTACTACTGAGCCAGAGGAAGAAATGGCAACAAACGAGAGATCAGAAATACAGAGAGAACCAGAGTGCATCCACTATTGAGACAGTACCTTCCCCCACTTAAGGAACAGTTTCTCTCGAAGATATCCGAAGCGAAGCTATTACTGGAAATTCCATAGGCGTACCCAATGATTTATTAGAAGCGATACAGGGGACGTATCATGAATTTGATAATTTCTTCTTCAGCTACCGAAAAAGTACTTACCCTAGACCCCAGGGCATTTTTGTAGGGTAACAGTAAACAAAATTGAATAAACTACACTAGATATCCGCTTATTGACCTAATGAACGTAACCTTTCAACCGCTGCATGTCATGACACTGCTGCCCACGATGACGATCGTGTCCACTCGTCCACTCTCTATGGAGGATTGCTAAACGCATCAGGAAAAGATACGAGCCCATACTCGCCCTAGAGAGTAGTCCAGCACGGGCGGTGACTGACTCAGAAAAGGTAGAGTTGTTCGCCGAATATTACCACAATGTGCATATCGTAGGACCTGATGTTACGGGGGAGCAAAAACGAGCTACCATCATCAGTAAAGGTGTCAGGGAGCTCCCATAAATCAAGATAAACACAGAAACGCTTTCAAAGTTTACTTCCAAACTTTGATGAGCTAACTGACATCATCAAGAATCTTCCCCGAAACAAGGCACCTGGGCCGAACAAAATAGATGAAGTTCTGCCCAGGACCCTGCCAAAAAAGGCAACAGTCGAACTTATTTACATCATTAACGCGATCATAAAGTATTAGTACTACCCGGAAAGCCTCAAACAGGCTGAAATTGTCCCGATCCTGAAGCCACGTAAGGACAAGTCCAAAATAGACCCTACAGACCCTAATCCTTATTGAGCACTGTAGCCAAGATTATTGACAAAATCCTGCTTAAGCGTTTAGTACGCCTGGAGGAAAAGATGAAACTCATTCCGGAGGAACAATTCGGATTTAGAAAGGGAAGATTAGCAGTCCGAATTGTCTACGGAGTGGAGGAGTCCTTTCACAAGCGGCTAAATATACTCATCTTCCTGTTGGACATGAAGAAAGCGTTCGATACTGTTTGGACAGAAGGATTCATCACGAAAATGGTGAAGACACGCATGCCTTCATATATGGTAAAAATTTAGAGTCTTATCTCAGTCAACGGACTCTTAGGGTAGGAATAGAAAACTAGGGTGTATTCAGTCGAAGCAGGGCTTCTGCTTGTCACCACATTTAAACTCTCTATATACGCATGACTACCCTATCTTTGCTTGCACGAATGTAGCCATATACGCGGACGATACCGTATATGCGCATTCGTTTGCGAGTGAGGTGGCCCCGAGACGAGTAGAGATCCACCTCAATAGGGAAGTCGTCCCGTATCTAGAGGGAAATAAGATTACACTAAATGCGGATAAAACGGAAATTATAAATTTCACCCGTAAAAAGAAAAACATTAAAAATTTCCAAAACCAAAGAATAAAGGACGCGCATGTTGACGGGTCGGAGACCGTGAGATACTTGGGGGTTCGACTGGACAAGTGTCTAACATTTCACAAACACATAAATCTGGCAATTCAGAGGGCTTCAGCTGCTATAAAGCGGATGGTACCCCCTAATTGCCAGAAATTCCAATCAAGCGTTGAAAAATAAGCATCTTATCTATAAGCAGATCATCAGACCTTCGAAGTTGTACGCTTGTCCAGTGTTCTGCATTCTATTCAAAACTACCTTGTTGAAAATGGACAGGATGTAGAACAAGGTACTCCGTATAGTGATAAATACACCCGTATGGATGCACTTAGAGAAATAACCAACATACCCAGTATATTTGATTACATAGAACAGTTATCTTATAAATTTCATAAATATTTCTTACCTAAAAGCCCGTTGACCAGAGAAGTTACCGGGATTAGAGCGCATCACAACCTCTATAGAAAACATGGGGGACCTTATTTACTAGGCACTTGACCTCTACTGCGGAAGAGCCATATACCAAAAGTGACATTGACTAATTGTATCACTTAAGTATTTTAAACCAGTTTTTTTTAACTTTTTACAATATTTTTCTGGTTTAACTAAATAAAATGAAATAACCCCAGACAAACTTTGGCAAACTTGGACTTTCTGAACATAATCTAGAGCAAAGTATCTACACACGCATAGGCATACGCAGGAGGCGTGTAACTAACCTTTTAACTAGTAACGGTAATCAGACTACAATGCGGGTACATCCGCCAAGACCAGCGGAGGTAATTCCCATTGCATTCGCATCGGAACCGTGAGGGGTATTCGGACATGTTCGGACATGCATCCCCCCGTTATGGAAACATAGAGGGATGGATGTAAGTATTTCCCCTCCCACTCCCATACTCCATGCAAATTTCACAAATCCCTCGGTGGATCTCATGGAACATTTTCATTGTATATATATATATATATATATATATATATATATATATATATATGTATGTTATGTATTGTAATCTGCAACCTAACTGAGAAACTAGCATGTAGACTAGAATTAAACCATTTTGATTTTGAAGCCAGAGGTCCGGGGTTCAATCCTCAACACGACCATATTTTGTTATATTTATTTATACAGGGTGTTTCATAATTGAATGCTGATCCTAAAGGGCGATAATCCTTGGATGATTTTAAGAAAAATTCTGAGGATGTTGAAATTCAACAAAAAAATCAGTTCTTTCCCAATATCTCTGAAACCACTTTGGCTTTTTTTCTCTACTTTGGTACATGCAAAGTACGCATAAAATACATTTTTTCCATGATAAAGGATTTCTTAATTTTCATCAGTGTCGTCCCTGTTAACATGCCCTGCCATATTTTTTATTAAAATAATGATTCAGCGCTGTTTTTTTCACAAATGAATATTATTTTTCTAATTGTCCTCTATCTCCTCATAAAATTGGTCTCTTGCTTTTTTTTCGTCCGGCGAACGGTTTTTGAGTTAGAAAATAAAATGAATTCATTTGCTTGTCCCTATGCGAAATCAGCCGTTGAATAGTAGTAGGAATATCTTAGAAACATCTAGTATGCTAAGAACACATTTCGTTGTTTTCAACATAAACAATTTCGACACTTCTTTAGCTAGATACGTGATATTATTTACGTCATAAAAACATGGTTAATTTTACAAATACCGAATTAGCAGACATGCATTACTTGTATGAGCTTGCTGACGGGAACGCATATGAAGCCAGGCGACTGTAACAAGAGCGCTTCCCAAATAGAATGCTTCCTGATGCTCGAACGATTTCAATCACCCACAGAAGGTGATGTGAAACAGGAAGTTTTGAGCCAAATCATCACTTGAAAGGAACACATCGGACTGCAAGAACTCCAGCAGTTTAGGTAGCTGTTTTAAATTCAGTTGACGAAAATCCTGAAATGAGTACGAGGCAAGTTGCCAATAATTTGAATATCGCCCATATTCTAGTATGGAGGACTCTCCATGATTATTTATTATATCCCTAGGACATTCAACGGGTTGAGGCTCTACTTCCTCGAGGTTTTCCATTACGAGTGAATTTCTGCCAATGGTTTCTCCGAAAAGTTACCAAAAATCCGTTATTTGACAGTGAAATTTTATTCACGGACGAAGCTAGTTTGACTAAAAACAGGATAAAAAATTTTCATAATAATAATTTTTGGGCAGAGGAAAATCCGTATGCAATCGTGGAATCACCAGGAGCAGTTCTCATTAAATGTATGGGCTGGAATTATTAGAGATTACTTAATTTTAGTGCTCTGGTACGCGAATATTTAAACCAAAACTTTCATAATCGCTCGATAGGTCGTGGGGGAACAAAGTCATGGCCAGCTAGATCCCCAGACTTAAAGAGTCTTGATAATTTTTTTTGGGGACATCCTAAGACTTTGGTGTATAGTCAACCAATTCTAACTGAGGAAGAATTGCGAAACTGATTAATAGTTTTCTGTGAAGCAATAAGGAATACTCCAGGAATTTTCCAAAGGAAGAGACTGACAACGAAGGCTGTTTAACAAACAGAATTGCATATAACCCGATATTCTCCAAAACCCGCCAAGGTGGTGATAAAAACTGTGCACATACTAAATAGCTTAATCAAAATTTGAAAAATCCTGAAATGTGTCCTGTGAGATTTTACCGGAAACTTATATCGAAAAGAGGAATTATTACTAATGACAGACTTTTTCTGACAGTGATTGGCAAGCGGAATAAATAAAATAATAATAATTGGTACAAGAATTGCCTTATTGGTATTAATACAATATCAAAATGGACTAAACTCTCTGCAGAAAAGATAGGAGTAGACACTAAAAAACTAAAAATAACAAATCACTCTAATCGTGCCTCTGCAGTTAGTCAGTTATTACAATCCGGCGTTAGTGAACAACAAGCTATGAAAATTACTGGATATGGAAGTTCGAACTCGATGAAACCGTATTTACATCTTAGTGCTGAACATCATCAGAATATAGTGAATACTTTTAGGAGTACTAAGTACATCAAGTAATAATACCAACAATACATTGTATCCACCTAATAACGGTCGTACTATTAAAGTCGAGAATAATGTATTATGTTCGTGTTCATAAAAAAATATTTATTGGTATAGGTAACAAATAATAATTAAAACAAATTTTTTATAGTTAAAATATATATTTCATGATTATAATTGAATTTGAATTATTTATTATTATTGAATTCCTTCCTCTCATTCTGCCTAATTTAAATTTTTTGACCTTCCACTTTGTTCGTGAAATAGTCTAATAAAATACCACTCGTGATTGAATTTATCTTATAAGTCTGTCTTTCATTTCTAAACTCAACTGAGTTGCTTAAAGAAATCACCACTCCTCCTGGGGACTCGTGGTATTTTCAAGCAACTCAGTTTCGTTTAGAAATGAATCGACAGACTAATTCAGTCACTAGTGGTATTACTACTGAAAATTTTATATCTGTTAATTTTTGCCTATCAGATACTTGCATTTTGACAACTTGCTACGACAACCTATTTTTTTTTTTTCGGAAACACCTAGCTCTAAGTGGAAATCCCCCTGGCTTGACAGCTGTAATAAAAGCAGGGGCGCGAAATATTTTTGATAGATTTTTATTTTTAACTTAAATATATAGGTTCATGTTATTTATCTATAAAATCGGTTATAACTTTCGGTTAACGTCAACAAGGCGATTAACTACAAGGAACTTGTCACTCCACAGATAACGCGTAAAATTATCATTTATTTGTATGCGTTATTATTTAATTATTTTAATACTTGTTTCTAGTAGAATAAAATGATGGAACATATAATGAATAATAATTATTTTAGATTATTATTTAAACCTTGTTTCACTAAAGCACGGAAAGTAAAAAAAAAGCAATTAAAACTGCTTATGATTTACCAATATAGTGCCCACTATAATTTACACACAGACATCAGTAGAATGTTTTCTACTTTATTTGACTAAACATTATTCCACTGGAGAATAGGGAAATTGAAATATTTGGCATTAAAACCGCGATTAACGAATATAGGTGCCACCGATATAAATTCATTGGCGTCCGATCGACAAAGGACTACATTTTTTCCCTTTCCTCTGGTACTATAAAATTGTGTGATATGAGTGAAATATGATCTACTCCATTCAATTATTGAAACCACATTTTACTAGAGCATAGGAAAATTAAAATATTTGGCATCAAAACCGCGAATAATGAATAAAGGTGGCACCAATATAGTTTTTCCATAAAATTTTCGTGCCAAATCTCTCGCGAGTTTGATTTAAAATCCCGGAAGTGTTTTCGCAATTGCGAATTTTTTGAGAAAATTTTAAAAAATTTGCACCGGGAAATAATTCAGGCTCAAGGGAGTAATGAGTAAAAATAAATTATAACGTCAGTAGCTTTGAAACAGTAGGATGGATCTGGGGTGCCTCAAGATATTTAACTAGGTCCAATGCTCTTCTCAATTTATGTAGACGATCTATTCTCAATCCAGAGTAGAGGAAAAATCATTGATTCTGCGGATGATATCGCCATTTTTTATAAAGGAGAGACCTGGGACGGATTGAAACATGATGTTGAAACTGATTTCTTACTGCAAACTTTTTTTATTACAAGCTGCTAACCATCAATATTCTACCTTTCACCATTCGTGAAAACAAACTTCCAGATTTTCAGCATCTCTTACTATGCAATAACCTTCAATTAACTGCAGTAAACAATATCAGATATTTGGGAATATTGGTGAATGCGCATTTGCCATGGGATAAAGAAATTATCTTTGAAGATATTGAATTTTGTACTCCATAAATTCCGACAACTCAACGATATTCCAGACCTGAAACAGAAGAAAAATATTTATCCTAGCTTAGTGGAAAGTCATCTGACGAAGAAGCAGAAACGTTAGACTTGAGACAGCTTTATTAAAACAACAACAATGTAAGGCAACACAATTGCAAGAGTGAACTTGTAAAAGCAGCAAACTCACCACACTTGGAGACACATTGGACTGAAAAGTTTTTAATAAACTATATAATCCGTTTCCTATGGATATTGAAGTGAACCAATCCAATTTTCTAGTCATAAAAAGTTGATACATCATTGATAAAATATTCCCTCGGAGTTTATTCACAACTGAATCAATTGAATCAGGTTGATAAATTATCAGCTATAATATCCCTAAGACATTGATAATGTACGATATAATTTTATGTCAATCGATAGCATGTATCCTTGGTTACAATCCGACGCTGAAGGCGGAGGGCTGTTACCAAAGTCAACGTACTTTCGATTGACATAAAATTATAAGACATTTGTCAATGTCCGAGGGATATTCGGTCAGAAAATAACTCGCAACAAAACAATTCATTTATTTATTAAAAGTATTTATTTATTCATTACCTGATAGAGGTATAGTTACTACAATTTTATTAGATTGGCAATTTTGTTCTATTATAGAAGATCCATTACCATGCATAGAACTGATGATCTTAATTAGCGCTTTTATTGACTGAAAATTTGATTCGTCAAAACGTGACATTTTGAAATTTATTTGGAATTTGAAGCTGCCGAAGTCTTGGTATCATAATGATTAAAGACTTGATGTCATAGTGATTGAAAACTACCCGGAGTGTTGTTGTCAGTTAAATGTTGATATGATTGGGTGATTTATGTGACATGACAAAAAATATCAAAATTTAATTGGCTCTTGGAACTGTCGTAAAATTTTCTAACGTATGGCAAGAGTAAAAATAATAACTTACTAACTTTTTTGATAATAGTCTTATGTTTTCACACACCACTGGGTCACCCTGTATATATATATATATATATATATATATATATATATATATATATATATATATATAATACCACCTGTTTTAGGTTATAGAATAGCAATTGAGTTTATAGATAAAAAAAATCACTTTGAAATAACCTAAACCTGATATTTGTATTGTAGACAGAACCAAAAAACGCATTCATTTTCATTATCTTCCCGTGTCAAGGAAACCTACGATCTGCCACACTTCAGCTACTCTCAGAGTAAAAAAACAGAAAGTAAAATGAGTCGAAATGAATAACCCTGTAGCTACCCAACAAACCAATGAACCACAACATTACTTGACAAAACCGTAACTATAAATATCTAATTATATCCACTTACAAATTAGTTGCAGAACAAGCTTTCAGAGAAAATGAACAGAATATTAACGATATCATTGTTCTTGTTGGGTACCAGCCTTTGTGACGATGACGTCAGACAGCCTATGTACAAGTACCGGTACGAAACAGAAGATATAATGAAAACGGCATCGTCGAACGTTCCCGTGCATGGATATCACGTAGTTGAAGGAGGTTACTACCCTCCGAATGTGGCAGCTGGGGGACTGATACCTGGGGGAATTGGCGGAGCGGGATTTACTGGGGGAAGTGGAGGATATGGAGGACAGTACCTAGGTGGGAGGTTGCCACCCATTGGTCTGGGAACACCGTTTGGAACAGAGTACATTGGCAAGAAGGTAGCTCCCATTGGGCTAGTCCCAATCACCCCTATATCGTATGGAGGCATTGGAGGTCCCATTAACGGTGCTGTTGGGTATGTGGGTGGACTTGGAGGGCCTGGAGTTGGCTATGGCGGACAAGCAGTTCCTACTAATGGTGCTGTTAGGTATGTGGGAGGACTCGGCTATGGTGGACAAGCAGGTCCTATTAACAATGGTGTTAGGTATGTGGGAGAACTTGGAGGACCTGAAGTTGGTTATGGCGGACAGGGATTCATTGGAGGGGGAGCAGGTTTGGTCGGCTTAGGAGGACAGCACGGTTATGGGGGGGAAGCAAATGAAAAACAAGATTTTAGCGAGGGACAGAAGAATGTCAATGATGAACGCTATGAGAAAAACCAAGGGAAAAAGGGCGAGGAGGTGAATTATGGAGATTCTGGGTATTCAAGAGGAGAGGTAGCTCTAAAGGATGTCAAAGGCGATTCTGGTTATTATAGTAATGTGGATGGCGGAAAGAAGATATATGAAGATGGGAAGGAATATAATGGTGGTCAACATTTCAATAAAGAAGGTGAGTTTTGGATAAATTGTTCAGATATATTTTTTGACATTAGGGCACAATTGTAGTGATGGAATTTCACAAAATATTAGGTAGTTCTCAGATATATGAATACTGGAAATAAGGGTGATTAATCTGAAAGGCAATGACGTAATCAAAGATAGTGGTACCTAGATTCTAACATTTCCTCATATATTTCCATCAAAAATTCAATTTCATGATTCTTTGACAATTTCTTCATGTTTTCGGCATCATTTATCCATTTATTGGTTGACCAGAAACAAAGAGGTCAAAAATGTATTATCCAAAATAATTCCTGAAAGTTTCTGCCTCTCCTGAAATACTGATATCATCAGTCGAATGATATGAAACTCTCTGATATTAAAGTACCTCAATTTTTTTAAATGAAGAAACTTTCAAGAACCAATGAGGAAATACTATGTCTGAAACGCCCAGCTTTACATTTTCAGTTTGAAGTTCTTGGAAAATCTGTACCTGTCTTTGAATATCTTATCCATGGTTTGTTCTGATCGAACAAGGAATCCGTGTCATTGGGGTTTTCCACTATCTCAAACTGTTCTGCTGATTTTCTCCGATATATGTATATATATATATATATATAAACCGCTGGACATAGGTAACCACTCGATATCATCCCTTAAGGGGTGAGAAGGGGGGACGAAAGTGGCTAGAACCATTAGTTTTGGAGTTAGAATCATGAAAATTGGTATTTAGGCTTTTATGTTTAAATAAAAAAACACGTATTTCAGGGTTTTCTGAAATTTAATTCTACAGGGGGGGTTGAAAATTTGTATAGGAATTTGGTTGGGGTAGTAAAAATTGATATTTGAGGTGTTTGTTGCTGATAAAGAAATACATGTTCCAGTGTTTTTCGGAATTCAACCCAAAGGGGTAAAGGGGAAATGGGGAAAAATTGGTTTTTCAAGTCTTTCTTACAAATGGAGGAATACGTGTTTTGAGAATTTTTAAGAAAAAGTTTCCCCCCAAGTGGTATAATAGGGGTGGAAGTTTGTATGGGGGTTCCGTTGGTTTTTGAGTTAGGGTCCTAAAAATTGGTATTTGAGGTCTTTCAGTGTTTTTAGAAATTCAACCCCCAAATGGGTGAAATGGGGAGTGAAAGTTTACAAGTTAGGGTCATAAAAATTGGCATACTTGTATCAGTATTTTTTTAAATTCAACCCCTGAGATGGCGGGGGATGATAGTTCGTTCGGGGGATTCCGTTAGTTTTCAAGTTGGTGTAATTAAAATCGATGTTTTGGCTCTTGGTTACAAAATAAATCGTGTTGATCCATATTTGAAAATTCCGTCCCTATGGGGGTGAAAGGGGCTTAGTGAACTGGTAATAGTCCTCACAAAGCCTTACTTTCTCTGTCAAATCAAATATACCACCAAAACGAGATAACGGCATAACGAGATAAGCACAAAGAAAAAATACAAATTCTACGCGAACTAAGTCGCAGGTACCAGCTGGTATATATATATATATATATATATATATATATATATATATATATATATATATATATATATATATAGCACCAGCTGGTACCTGCGACTTAGTTCGCGTAGAAAACTAGGGATATTGGGTTAAGCAGCAATGAAAAAGTAAACTCTATAAGGTTTATCCAAGCTTTTGGAAATGTTCATTTCCATCATCAGGGAGACTACAATAGATGAAAAAAAACAATAGTAATACATATTCAAGTGCGAAACATTATGCTTCTTACAACTTTGTTGAGGTTGGTTTCAATGATGTTAAACATATTCATCTAACATACATACAAAAGAAAAAACGTAGATCAAGGAATAAAATGAAGTTACTACAACCATATTAGCATTGTTTAAAATTATATAGATATAAATGTGTATTCTATGTGGTGTGCCAAGTGAAACTGACAGATTAGGAATAAATCCCGCAATTATATTTGAGCCAACGACTCCTGACGGGTGTCACTTGGAAATAGTTGCAGTGATGTCATCTGTTAGATTAGTACCCATTGATGTTACCAGATGGCGGTAATGTTAAAAGAACTATTATTTGATATTACATTGTTGTCAATTTTGATTGATATCTAAAGACAATAAATAAGAGTAGATCTCACTCAAATGGTTAATATCTTTGTTTTTATTTATACAATTGTTTTCTTGGGAAATGAAAGCCCATCTAAGAATGTTCTCTTAGATGTATGTGACTCTGTCGCTAGCCTTAAAGAGTTTACTTTTTCATTGCTGCTTACCCCAATATCCTTGTACCTAACTAGTCAGCAAATACTTCCCACACACTTATGTATATATATATATATATATATATATATGTATATATATATATGTATATATATATATATATATATATAGAAAAAATTTTGATTTCAAAGAAAAAAGTTACTACCTATAAAAAGTTATGCTTCCTAAAGAAGTAATAGTAGGCAATTGAAACTTGAGATAATATTTACAAGGTGGTCAGAAAATTGAAATATTTGAAACTGGCCCGAGACAAAAATTCCCTCAATTTTTGTTTTAGAGCCTAGGGAAATAGGGAAATGTTTGAATATAAAATTATTTCAGAATTTGAATCCATTGTTTTGGATTAATTTTTTCACATTTCTGAGAAGTACATTTTTTTATTACTGAAAATATATTTAAATATGCAACCTGAGCTAATAATGATCGATTTATCCACTTATTTACCTCAAAAACATGATAACCTTTCAATTTTGTTTTCTCATCAATTAATAATAATGTATATTCCAAAAGAGTTGCACAAAAATATTTTTTTTTCATTCACTGTACATTGACATATACATCTTGTCTACCCATACAGGTTCTCGTAAGATATTTCTAATCATTACGGAAGTTGAATACCGATGTTTTCTCTCTCATTAGCCTTTCCAAATGGTAAACATTTTGAAATCCAGTTTTAATAGGCCCCATCAAAATAATCCATAGGGCTCAGCGGGCCATATATGATACGAATACCTGTCAATTAAAAATATTATTCAGGTATTGTCTCACATCTTTCATTCTGTGGCATAGTAGCAATGAATTTTATCCAAGATCTTATTTTAGATTTCATGTAACAGTTTCTCATTTCATTTTGCTCTAAAATAATAATCAATGCTACTTCTCTCCTGGGCCGATTATAAGTTCTTTATTTTCTGACCACTTTATGCATGCTATTTCAAATAGTATAATATCATGTTTTTCGTAAGCAGAATTTTTTGTTCGTAAAATTAATAATACTAAAGTTTTCCCATATAAAGACAACTTAAGT
Organism: Gonioctena quinquepunctata; assembly: GCA_018342105.1. Classification (NCBI taxonomy): domain Eukaryota; kingdom Metazoa; phylum Arthropoda; class Insecta; order Coleoptera; family Chrysomelidae; genus Gonioctena; species Gonioctena quinquepunctata. Next base: position 200,080 of record JAFIRS010002075.1, on the reverse strand, counting down.
AGACGCACTGTATATTCATATTATTGATAGTTATGTACACCGATGTTCCGCACCGTCAAAAAAATTTATAGTCCAACAAATTTTTCGCACTCCCATGTGAAAATATACATTTTTGGGTCTCCAGAAATGATAAATTTGGAGAAGTATCCTACTTAAGCTGCCTCTTGAAAGAAATAGAAAAGATAGAGCGCACAATTATACGAAGATATTATGAATATAACGCTAATTATCATTCTTCGTCTGTTGAAATTTCGCTATTTTTTCCGATATCCTAAAATTTAGGACCTAAAAGATAACTTCTTCATGTAAAAAAATAAAGCCTACACTCAACCTTTTTATGTGTATCTAGTTATTTTAAAAATAACTGTTTCTAATGCCAAACATATTTAAAAAAAGGTGATTTGAAATTAAAGAATTTTCCTTCCACGAAATCTTTTTAGCGAAATTTAAAATACTTTTTTCTTGACTTTTAAATATAATGAAATGTACTTTTTAAGGGTGTCCCCAAAGACTACAAAATAATTAGAAAACTATAAGAAAAAACATTCATAATAACCACAATAACCTTTTGAATTGTTGATGATTCTATTTGTTTTTTTTTTGTATTTGAAAAAAATCAGTCTTTATGAATGGCACCCTAGAATCAATCGTTTTATTGAAATCGAGAATTCATATCCATTTTTGGATCTTCCCTAATTTTTTTCCGTGTTTGGCAAGATGAAAATAACTTTGAAATGTCAAGAAAAAATACAAGGTATGGTACGTTGGTATTGAAGAAGTAATTTCGAAATGTGGGATATCATGAAGGTGCTCAAAAACGCTTATTATGACATTATAACGTCATCTTGAACTATGTCGAAGATGGTGACTTTTTATTTATATTTCCAAAAAAAAATCAACAAGTTAACATTACCCAATGAAATTATTGGCAATACTCCAGGGAACATTCACTGTATCAGTGTTTGTTCATGAAAATATACAGCCTATAGCCAACAATGCTTCAAAATAAAAAAAAATGCATCAAATTTATAATCCACTAATTTTTTTCAATGAGCCCTACAAATAAAATAAAAAATATTTGCAATCAATAATGAAATATAAAATTTGTGCTGGAAGATTTACTCATCGTCAATTTCAACTATTGTCCGTGATTTGCATAGCCACCTTTGGAAAAAGTGCAATAATTTTTTTTCTGGTGCCATAGGAAAAATATCGTTGTAGATTCTTTGCATAGTCTCATTGTTATATATCGTTTGCGAAGTACTCAAAATGATACTATAACCTGGCTATAAAAACGCATATATTTTCTTTTAATTCTGAATATGAAATTATAGATTCTGAGGTGGCAAAGAATTTATACTAAACCTCCACCTTGAAGAAACAAAAATAATGATTTAAAATATCTCAGTTCGAAGAAGAACTCTGTAGATTCATTCGACCCGCTTTGCTTAGGAATAGTAACGTTACCTACGCCCAGTTCATATTCATTTCAGATTTTTCAATGAGTTTATATTTTAAGCGCATTACAAAATATATCATTACTTTAGTCATTCAGCCTTGAACTTGAACTTGAACATTAAACCAATCGATTGCACAACAAACAGTCTATCTAATTTCACGCTCTTTTATCTTCAGGCAAAAACGGCGAAGAAAAAACTCTCAAGCAAGGACATAAGAAGGGCCACAAAATCAAGAGCTTTAAAACCTCCCACCACAAAGACGAAAATGGCAAAACCGAGGAATATTACGATGAAGCCCATGATGAAGGTGGAAATTTAGCTTTCAACGGGCAAACGGGAAGCTTTGGCGAAAATGGAGCGTCACTGTTCAAAGGTGGTAACCAGGAGGGAAAATATGCCTCCGAAGAAAACAAAAAGGAGGGTCATTTTAGCAATGAACATCTAGTGGACAAAGTTGATGCGAATCAAGGAAAATATGGAGGAAATAAGTTCGCAGGAAATGAGGCTGTATTCGGACACAAAAGCGGATCTGACGAACAAAGTCTCCTGGGTCATCAGGAATCCAACAAAGTGTACAAACACAATCCCTTTATTATTCCCTTCCACAACCACTGAGACGAGTAGAATTCAACTGGGAGTCAGATCCAAACGCCATGAAGAAAGAAAGTGTTTCAAATGCATTCTGTTGATTAATTTATTTTTCTGTAGTAAGGAAGTTAACTTAGGGCTTAGTTACAGGACTGATGATTGTTATGACAATGACGAATATTGCATTGATTATGGTATTTGTATTTTTTATATATGCGTATAAAATAAATGATTGCACTTTTATGTTTTATTGCATCCCTAAATATTACTTCGATGAGATCGATATTCTAGAGATACTGCGCTTAAGGATTTTTCAAAATAATATTATAATGTCTCATTAAAAAAATAAACGTCTCAAACACCACTTTTGTTTTTTCTATGAACATTTGACATTTGAATTGCTTTTCCATGCACGAAAGTATTTGATCATCTCTGAAACATTCCAAGAATAATTGAACGAATTATAAAATTAGATATTTCAATTGCAGAGAGAAAATATATATTTTTAGCTTGGATTTGACATTTTTCACTGCTAGATAATTATACAGAGAGACCCATTTGAAAGCGGGCCACCTCTCTAAAACTGTTATTTATTATCCGATTCAGAAGTTTTTTTTTCAGTAGATAGATCATCAATAGTTCCAGTTGAATGCCATACATTTGAAATAAAAATAGCTACGGCCTATCTGACGATGCCACTGGATTTGTGATGCTTCCAAATGGGTGTGACCAAAATTTCACGAAAAAATATTTTTTTTTCACAGAAATATAGCATAAGTAAAATATTCATATCAATATCGAAATCATTCAAATAGTTGTCATATAAATCACAATTTTGTAAATAATATGGTTTAAAATACTCCTTCAGAACATAACAACTCCATGTGGGATATGTTATGTCTCTTAGAACACTGCAGTTTGTTGTCAAAGAATAGAAATGCACATCTTTACATCCAATAATATAATTACCAATATTAATAACATAAATGAACTACTACAAAAGAATGTATTGACATGACAGTGCCAACACATTAAATTTCGGACTGTTCAACCGAATCTCCATTCAATTCGATACATTTATCGTATCGTTTTCTAATGTTAACCATAACATTCGATAATTGGTTTGGGGTGATATCTCTGCAAGCCTGTCCTATTCTTTCACGCAGTTCCTCTTTGCTCGTTGGGCGAGTTTTGTAAACTTTTTCTTTAACCCATCAAAAAAATCCAATGGAGTCAAGTCCGGGGATCTGGGGGAAACTCGATCAATGCACTATTTCGCCCTATCCACCGATTAGGAAAATTTTCTTCCAACCAATCTCTCACAATCCTGCTATTGTGGATGGAACAGCCATCTAATTGAAATAGAAGATGAGCCTCTTCTGCCAGTGGAAGTTCATCCATAGCGTTGGAAAATTCGTTTTCCAAAAAATTCAAGAAATTTTGACCATTCAAATTGCTTTAAAAAAAAAGGCCAATCATTTTGGTATGTAATATTCCACACCAAACATTTACTTTTTGTGAGTACTGTCTTCTGCAATTTATTATCCAATGTGGATTTTCTTTCGTCCAGTACCTTGTATTTTGTTGGTTGTGAATGTTGCCTCGTCACTGAACAATTTTTTTTTCAGAAAATTCCTTTTATTTAGATATTCTCCTTGAGCCCATGAACTATACTCCATCCTCTTTTCATTATCGCCTTCTTCTAAGGTGTGAAGAAACTTTGGTTTAAAGGGCTTCATCTTATTATATTTCCCCAGATTTCTCCTTATTGTTTCACGCGGGAAGTTAATGTCCAAACTTGCAATTCCCACACTTGTTCTCGGATTATTATTAAAATAATTTCGAATTCGTTCAGAATCATTTCGTCTTTGTACAATATTACTATTCTTCAGAATATGTTTACAGCTCCATACTGATTGAAAATTTGGTTTATTCGGCAACTGTAGCTCTGCTAATATTTCGACGCTCCGGATGCATGTTATTGAAAATTCTACATAGTACCCTTTCGGACTTTCGTTGTTACCACAAAGTCTCACTATTTCAATTTCCCCTGCAAAGTCAAATTATCAGCCATACTTCTTTATTAGTGTAGGTACTTGAGGAGTTATAAACTTCACTATTAACACTGACAAATTTGTGTCTTTTCGTCTATTGTTCTGATGACTTGTCATCTCTCTAGCAACTAAAGTTACAAAGCCTCCCAATAAAAATAATATTTTTGAAATGTGGTATCCCAAGCATGTTTGAATGAAAGCAAGATTGATATTTGGAATAACTGTGAACCACCAAAGAGGAACTGCGTGAATGAATAAGACAGGCTTGCACAGATATTACCCCAGATAATTTTAATACAATTTCTTGTTTTTGCCGATCAACATTTCATTCACAATTTGCTCCATTCAATAAGGACCTTTGTATACAGGTATAAAAGTCCTTAATCATATCCCCAGGACCATGCAAGGTATTAATAATATTAAATTATTTAAAAAGGAACTGAAGAAGCTCTTAAATCCACACATTTTTTATCGAATGGATGAATTCTTCCGTCAGTTTTGAAAAGTGAGCTGATGTCATCACCATGCAGATATTTTGTTTTGTTTTTACTCCTATTTATTTATGTACTGTACAATTTTATATTTCCCTTACTTATTATTCCTCTATGTGAAATTTATTCGTCTAATTCTATTTGTAAATGGTATGTGTTAATGTTTTTTTTTCAAATTTGTCATTGTTATGATTTATTGACTTTTGTTCCCTACGCCCTACTAGTGTTTACCCCTGGCGGATCTGAGGGGGGCCATGCCCCCCCCCCCTCTCCCCCCCCCCTAGAGTTCAGTTGATATTGGTTCTACAACCAGAGTCGATTCAGTGCTGAAACAACCAGTTTGTTCAATTTGAACATTATAATACCCAGGGTAATTGGGGAAATTGGTATGACATCTCTGGATTCAATGGCACGGGCCTTGGTGGAAAGATTTAACAAACTTATTCATCAGAATCTGGAGGTTTTGTTCACAGAATTCAAAAGCGCGAAGTGGGTAAAAACCTCCGAAGAAAAACTTCCTATTCCTGACGAGGCTTTAGGAGCCCTTGCTCACTGCGATAAAGTAATGTTTCCTTTGAAAACATCATTTATAGATATTCTTATTACACTTCCGATCAGTGTTGCCTCATCGGAAAGAAGTTTTTCTTCGTTGAGGTGGAGGCGAATAAAAAGTTGGCTCCGATCTACTATTATATTGTTCACTGGTTTGTTGTTTCAAATAAAAAAAATATATATTTCATTTCATTCCTATGGATTTTTTAACTTTGGTTACAAATTTCCATTAACTCATGCCTCCTCCTGAAAAACTCCCTAGATCCGCCAGTGAATCAATCAATCAATATGCCCTTTATTGTCTAAAGAAATAAGATTCCCATTGACAAAGCATAGTTTACAATTTACAATAATGAACAATGCAATAAATAAGTATGTATAAAATCGATCCATAAACGAGAAACAATCACATCTGACAATATAAAAAGATTAAATATCAAATAGTAAATAGTACTCAATCACAGTTTGCTTAGAGAGATAGAGGAAAAAAAAATTATTGTCGTCAAGAAGAAAATAAAATAATATGGACAAAGCACTTACATAAATCTAAAATTATATCTATATATAACACGGTCATGACACTAAAAGGGACGAAGCAACATGAGTATGATGTTGGTTTATGAGATTAATTGATAATATTAATTGATAAGATTAAAAGTAGAAGAGTAAAGGGTTAAAAAATATCAGAATAAAATTCTTCCAAGCTATAATAAGGTCAATCACATAGTAATAAATGCACAGCCTTTTTGAAATGATCATTGTACGTAATATCCCTTATATAATTTGGTAAATGGTTGAACATCTTGCAACCATTGTAGATAAAAGAATCCTTCACTAAGGACGAATTTGGTCTTGGTAAATTGATACTGTTACAGGCAGAAAGGGAATATCTCCAATGTTTACACCAAAATTTGAAACAGCGCATGGGTGAGATAGATTTGAACATCAAATACAAAATTATAAACCAAACCAAAAGCACCCATCCACGTCCCAAAGCAACGAAATGAGAGGGGAAAGGTGGAACATGCTCCAATACAAAGTGATCTCTGATAAAATGTAGCAATCAAACTCCTGTATTGCTTTGTTGTTTCAGCCGAAAGGAAAAATGTAAAATAGATGATATTATCTTAAGAGACCATTGGTTGAACAACTTAGACTTAGATTTGATAGCCTTAGATAATTTTAATACAATTTCTTGTTTTTGCCGATCAACATTTCAACACGGTGGGGTGATGATATGCACTAGAAATGATTCACAATTTGTTCCATTCAAAAAGGACCTGTCTTCTATCATATCCCAAGGACAATGCAAGGTATTAATAATATTATAACGTCGGATATCCACGGTCATAACACCAGGCAGAACAAACACTTAGTTTTGCCAAACATCAAATATGACACCAATCGAAAAGGTCCTTTGTATACAGGTATAAAGTCTTCAATCATATCCCCAGGACAATACAAGATATTGACAATATTAAATTATTCAAAAAGGAACTAAAGAAGCTCTTAAATTTACAAGTTTTTTATCGAATGGATAAATTCTTTCGTCAGTTTTGAAAAGAGAGCTGATATCATCACCATGCAGATATTTTTTTTGTTCCTACTACTATTTATTTATGTACTATATGTATAATTTTATATTTTCCTTACTTATTATTCTTTTGTGTGAGATTTATTCGTCTAATTCTATTTGTAAATGGTATGTGTTGATGATTTTTTTTACCAAATTTGTCATTGTTATGATTTATTGATTTTTGTTCCCTACGCCCTACTAGAGGTTTTCCATTGTTTAAATATAAACAATGGAAATATGACAATACTTGAGAACTATGTAATCGCAATAATGGATAATGGGAAATAAATTATATTCTAATTATATTCTATTCTATGGTATAATGAAGGGATCTTCAAAAAACGAACTCACAAACATTTCGAGGCCCATCTCTAGGACGTTCATGGTTCAACGACAGTAATGGTTCTTACCGGCTTTCCTCTTATTATTAGGAATTTCTTTGTGGTGTTTCAGTTCAGCTCATTTGTAATTCTCGTGAATTGAATATACAGTGCTAGTCAAAAGTCCCCTCCCCCCCTCGTATCTTTTGAACGGGTATACTTATAATAATGAAATTTGGAGGGTGGAAATAAACGGATGTAGGCTTCTCAACTGGTCATAACAGGTGACGCAATAGTCATAAATGACGTCACAAGGCCACTGTGACCAATAATTTTAAATGGGACCCTTTGGCAAGTGACAGCTCGTTTGAAAGGTATTGAAAATACCTATTCAGTCATATCAATTTTGTTTGGGTTTCGGCTGATTTTGATTGATAAATTGAAGAAATACGAAAATTATAGTTTCGCATTTAATTAATAAAGATTTAAGAACCAGTTCTTATAAAAGTGTTCAAAATGTGCTCCATCTACTTCCTGGCAGTAATGCATCCTATTGCTAAACTCTTGTCGTACTCGTCCCAGTGTGTCAGCGGAAATTGCCCTACATTCTTCAACAATTCGTTGTTTCAGAATGGCAATACTGTCAGGTGCTGTAGCGTAAACCTTAGATTTCAAGTACCCCCATAAAAAAAAATCTAATGGTGTAAGGTCCGGTGACCGAGCTGGCCATTCGATCGAACCTCGTCGTCCAATCCATCTACCACGATATTCTTCATCTAGGTAACGTCTTACTGCACCGTAATAGTGTGCAGGAGCACCATCTTGTTGAAACGTTATTTCCAAGTTGTCGAATTCATCTGGATTATCTTCTAGAATTTCAAGAATTATCATTTTGTAACATCTCCAGATACAATTCACCGGTTAAGTTAGCATTGAGAAAAAGAGGCCCAACTATGTGGTTTCCCAAAATACCTGCCCAAACATTTACTTTTTCTGGAAATTGAGTATGTTTTTCACGAAAGATGTGAGGATTTGTGTCACTCCAATACCTCACATTTTGAGTGTTAACATTTCCATTGAGAAAGAAAGTACTTTCGTCACTAAAACAAATTGTCTGTATGTAGCCTGGTTGTTGGTTCATTTTATTGGACATAGTTTCACAGAATTCTAGTCTTCGGTCGGGGTCATCATCTGAAAGTTGGTGCACCATTTTTAATTTTATGGATGAAATTTGTTTTAGCCAACACCCTATGTACTGTCCTTTGACTGACTTCACAGATAGACGCAACTTGGGCTGTGGAAGAAGTAGGGTTTACTACCATTTCTCCAATTATGTAAATTTTTTGTCATCACTAATTGTTGGTCGACCAGATCGTTTGGCATCTTGAACACTACCTGATGCTTCAAACTTCCGAAGAAGCTCCCTCAAATAAACCCTCGATATAGGGCGATCGGGGTACCTCTCATTAAACAGTCGTTCCGCTGCATGGAAATTGTTTCTACATTCACCAATTATTAAGATAGCTGCTACTTTGTCGGCTACAGTACGTACCATTTTGCCTATGTAAACACTTAAACGTCTCGTTAAACAATAGCTTAGGTAAATTTTCTAGGTATAAACACTTTTGACAAGTAGAGAATTCAAAAACGTCAACCTTTCTGACAATTAACCAGAGGCGTACTTTAAAATCTTTATTAATTAAATGCGAAACTATAATTTTCGTATTTCTTCAATTTATCAATCAAAATCAGCCGAAACCCAAACAAAATTGGTATGACTGAATAGGTATTTTCAATACCTTTCAAACGAGCTGTCACTTGCCATAGGGTCCCATTTAAAATTATTGGTCACAGTGGCCTTGTGACGTCATTTATGACTATTGCGTCACCTGTTATGACCAGTTGAGAAGCCTACATCCGTTTATTTCCACCCTCCAAATTTCATTATTATAAGTATACCCGTTCAAAAGATACGAGGGGGGGAGGGGACTTTTGACTAGCACTGTATACGCAACTGGGCATAAAAACGATACAGATCATCAGAACAGATCGAACACTTATCGTAACTATTATATGGTAATTCTGACATGACAAAGCTTTGGAATAGCCAAAAATTCATTTTGAATTACTACAGAACAATCCCGTTCGACCTTGGAATAGTCGTTGCAGAGAATGTATTTGTAATAATGAACATATCAATAGAAAAACTGAAGTATCATTATAGCCAAATCGAAGCAATTTTCCTGAACGAATGACTGAATTAGCTATTTCAAAAAAAAACTGACTCAAGGTGCTTGCATTTACTACAAATAATCGGGTCTAGGAAAACACATTTATTGTCTATAATGAACGTTTTTCGTTGAAAATATTTTTTATTTTACTTTAAATACAGTGTGTTCTGAAAACACTATTTCTTGATATTTCTATTTTCCATGAAGTTCTGGGAAGATATTTCATTGGACATTTTTCTTTTTTTATGAAATATTCTATGCCTTTAATAATTTTGCTGAAATTTGTTGAAAACCGATGAAAAAATCTGTTTGGGATTATAACCTTCCACAATCTGAAAACAAAACAAGTGTAGAAGGGCAAATAAATTACTTTGCCCCGTTAAGTTACGTACACCAAATTATTTTTCACAAATTGAAAAAAATTCAATCAATCAGTAACTTGTCGTATTCCAATTTTTGCTTATCACAAAAAATTATTGAATTTAAAGATACTTCTCTATATACTCTCGACGTTTCGAGAACTGTATCCGTTCCCGTTTTCAAAAAATCTCCTGAATGTAGTTTAAAGTTTCTCAGTATTTTCGCTCTTTCTCTCGCAGTGTTGAACGTGGTCTTTTTTTACTAATGTCAAAAGAGTTATGTCAAAAGGATTGTGAGACATTAACTTATTTACTTGAAGTATTGAGTGTTTTCCGGATATTGGAATCAAACCATTATCGCTCTGCCAAATGCAAGATCTTCTTCCATATCAGAAGAATTGGTTGACATACAGTTCCCACCAAATAGTAAAATGAATGCGTATTCTTTTAGTTTTCTCTTCTTTTTATTGGGTTCTTTGGCTAGAATTGTCGTTTTCATTCCATTCTACCATGTGGTTGCCATTGGATTTAAAAATATGTTCTGATAATTCTTAACCTGTAATCTGTCGATTCCTAATATAATCTTGAAGTTCGTCCAGGCGCACTTTCAATGGTCTTGATGTCTCACCAATATAACTTTTACCACAAGAACAAGGTATATTGTATACACAATTTTTTTATTTTTCTTCTATGTTTTCCGGTTTTGTTTGTGTAAGGATTGTTCTCAATGTGTCAGTTGTTCTGATGTCATACTTGTTGCCAATCCGTTTAATTTTTTTTTTCAGAGTCTACTATCACTATTATATTCGAGTGTAACCCGAAGGCTCTTACTCTTTCAACATAAAAACAAGTGGGCTACAGCCATTCACGAAATTTGAATTTTGATTGGACAAGGACTAGGGAAGAATCTTTAGTCCCTGCCATGGTGGTGGTTCTCGAAAATAGCCGAGAAATAATTTTTGATCTGAAACTTTGGAAAAATATTAATTTCTATAGAGGATGCAGCTTTCACTACCCTGTGTGGATTAATAAATAGCCCATCACTCCAGAGAGCGCCTGGGACGATTAAAACGCGAGGGGTCGTCTATATTGTAATCAGTGGCTTCCCTCACAAGAGGATTCTCGTGGGCTATTGCACAATCAAATACTCTCTGATTGCGTTCTCTGATGATACTTCTGATGGAAGGCAGATTTAAGTCCTCAAGTATCCGTTCGTTCCGCACGTACCACGGAGCGTTCGTTATCATACGCAGAACTTTCATTTGCGCCCGTTCCAGGACGCGAATGCTCGTTCTGCAGGTCTTGCCCCAGACGGCTGAGGCATATAAAATGACAGGTCTGAAAACCATTTTGTAGATCATAAATTTATTTTTCAGGGAAAGTTTACTTTTCCTGTTTACTAACGGATAGAGTAATGCGATTCTCTTATGTATTTTATTTTTTATCAATTTAACGTGTGGCCTCCAGGTGAGACGGCGATCCAATGTAACTCCGAGGTACTTGACCTACTCCAACCAATTTATCTCCCTTCCAGAGACAGCCACTCCTCTATCTGGGTTGTTTCTCTTGCGACCCATCGAGATAGCCTGCGTTTTGTCAGGATTCACCCTTATTTTCCACTCCAGATACCACTGCTGGAAGTCGTCTAATGCATTCTGCAAATAGACGACACCCATCAGATGGTCGGCTGAAGAAGAAAGTAAGGCCGTATCATCAGCGTAAAGGGAAATCTTCACGTGTTCACTAGTGGGTATGTCTGACGTGTAAAGAGCGTAGAGCATAGGAGACAATATTGCCCCCTGAGGAACGCCGGCCTCAATTGCTCTCGAATCCGAGAGACAATTGTCGACCTTGACTTGGAATGTCCTGCCCATGAGAAACAATTTTAGTCACTTCACCAGACCTAGAGGCAAGTGGAAGTCTATCAATTTTGAAAGCAAGCCTTCATGCCATACTCCATCGAACGCTCTACTGATGTCAAGAAGTATGACATGGGCGCTGTTGTTGGTATTTAATGAATTTATCGTATCTTCCATCAGCCTCAGAGCCTGAAGCTCGGTGGAATGAGAATTACGTTGAGCCTCTAGCAGTGGTGGTTCGTAGAAGCCCCTGCGTGGTTTTGAGCCAGTTTTGTACTCTATTTCACCCAAACTTTTACACAAATAAAGATTAATCGAATCTCACTATGTGTTTTTATTCAAATGAATAGCTGGTAACAACTGAACTGAATGGTAAACATTCTCAGAGCTTTTATAAACATGTGAAACAATAAGCTTTAAGAAAATAAGATGTAAAAGATAATTCTCGAAATAAAATCACTATAAGCATGAATAATAGATAAAGTACGATATTAATGCATACTATAAAAGATAATATTCGAATGAAGAGATAAGTCTCGAATAAAGTTCATAATCAGCTATTCCCGGTTCTTATCTTCATAGTCCAGGGGCGGCCTGGTATAAAACGTAACTTGAGCTCGGCGGAAGCCGAACTGCTCATTCGGTAGGACATTTCTGTCATCCACTTCATCGTCGAGCCTAAGATGTCTGAAAACCATGGTGTATTCACTTATACCTGTAAAATATTGGGACAAACTGGGGGACACCAGCCCACTTGATAAAGGGAGTTATCTAGAGTCTCAGATGGCGCCGACGTAGTTTCTTGTCATAATTCAGTAAACTGCAATTACAGACCACACAGGGTGTTTTTGTGATTTGTGTCTCTGATCCGTTCTGTGATTGTGCTTTTGTCGCCTGTAAGGTTATGTCAATTCGTTGTGAAATATTTTGAGGTTGATTGATCGATGTAACATATTTTAGAACAAACTATTCCATGTACTTATGTCAGTGTTATATAGAATTTTCGGGAGGTGTTCCGAAATAATTCTAATTATGAACCGTACCAATTTATTTTGTATGGTAAATTTTCTATTGATACGGCTCCACCGAGTTGGTACTTATGTATTTCTGCCCCTGTTTGCTCATGATGAAAATCTTATGATGGAGCAGATAATTATTTTATGAAGTGATGTAAATTACATACAATTACTTATGATGGAGCAGATAATGATTTTATGAAGTGATGTAAATTACATACAATTACTCAATTCAGCTTTCTAACCAATAAAAGTACGCTTTCTGAAAAATCTATATTCTAGTCTGAATGAAGTGTTTTGCGACATATCTAAAGCTTTTGACTGTTACATAAGCTTCATCTCTACAGCTTCAAAGGACGAAGAAAAATAGCTTAAAATCATGCATTATTTTGGAATCCTGGAGGACTCCATGGATTTTCCTGAAACCTTCTGATATAACTAAGAAATTGCTTGCGGAAAAAAGTTATAAACTAATATTCGTGCGCTGCTTGTTTATTAATTGTTTAAACAATGAAAAACAATATTGTTAGGCAAATTTTACCCAAATTGATGCTATAGGGGTTTTTGAGATCGCTGAACCAGAATATGACATTGAAAAAACGATGGCGTAGAGAGTCGTAAAGGTAGATTTCATGAGTGATAATTCACAGCTACCTATTTTTTATTTATGTGTACATCTCAGACAAAAAAATTTCGGGTAAAAGTTGTGGAGCTAATGAAGCTCTATCAAACAACTTATAGTTTGTCGATATTGGGTATGGAAATGAAATATTGTATTTTTGTTTCATTCGGTTGAAAAATGTGACTTTCACTCAACAAATTTCGTTATATCCCATATATAAGTTTCAATATCACATTTCAAACTAGAGTTTTTGAAGCATGGCCTCAAAATTAAAATTTGTAATTTTTTGTAAATTATTAATATTTTAAACTCTGTATTTTTCGAAATATTTTTTTTTTTTTAATGTAGAAATTTCAGATGTTTATCTTGAAAATAAAAAAAAAATTAGATTTTAGACAGAATTCTGCTTTGACGTAAATTCATTTACGTACTATTCCCATACATAGTTTTTCACTTTTAAAACCATGATTTCTCGTTAGCTGCATTTTTCTTCTTTCAGTTGAATTTTTGTTATGTTAATTTAATCAATTAGATCAAAAGTTATAACAAATTTAGTGTAAAGCGCTCGTGGCTGCGTGCTCCTCCAGCGCCGCACTTCAGTTAGCAAAAAAAATCTGCAACTTACAGTTTTCATTTTAAAGAAAAATTGTATTTACCATTTTTGCGAGTGGCACCATTATTTATAATTTTTTTTTAATATTCAATATACAATGTAATTTTGTAACTTATTTGTTAAATAATAAATTAAGCACAACTTTGCGGTTGGTTAATTTTTATATGTTGTTCCCTACATCATCACTAATGTACAGTAGAAAGTTCCCACAGTCCCCTAACTTTCTGAAGCTAAAATTCAATATTACTCCACTACTAGTAAAATGACTCGTATATGTATAAATTAATTAGAATCTTCTCTGAACTACCTTTGCCCTTTGTATAGTTTTTTGTGATTGTAATGTATCTGATAACTAGCAAGTCAAATAATTTTATTATTACTTTTATATTTATTTTTTATATTATATATATATATATATATTGTATAAAAAATATCCCATGAGATGACAATTTTCTGACTAAAAGTATTGAAAAATTCTAAATATAGTGGATATTTACTTCCAAAGAGCCATGGGACCCTCTGTAACGGTTCGGAATTCACTGGCCAAAATCAAGATATCTTCATAGAATGAAAAGTCCACGCTTACTTGTGATATTCATGTGTTTATTGAAAAGTGATAATCATCCTAATCATAGCCATTAGCCTTATCGATCTTGGGAGTGGGCCTTGTTCTTCCGAGAAACTGCTTGGTTTAGATCGCCCTCCTTCTCCGATTATCTCATGCGGGGTGTTTTTGAAAAATAAAACAGAAGCATTTAGATTATAGTTTTCTCCCCTCATCTTCGTTAGTAGGGCTCACCTTTTCCTGAGCAGTCATTCTGAGATAGCTGGAAGCAGCCTAGACTGTCGCACACCAGGATTCATCGATTTATCAACTTCATCAACAGATTTCATGATATCTACAATGAACTCTCTGATTTTGTTCATATCAGAAGGTTAGGTAATAGTCCGGCAGAGATGGGCAGTGAATGGCAGTGAATGGCTTGGTAATAGTTTGTATCGGAAAGTTTAATGGAACAATGTCATCGGGGACATTTTCCAATCCCCTCAATTTTCAAGTTAATTCATCATCTAGAGACATCAGTCCACTCTCCTACCTTTTCTCATTACTTCGTGGAAGTTTCCATGATCCCAAAAAGGCCATTTGAGAAGAAATCACTTTGAAAAAATCGCCAGGTAGACTTCAAGAAAAATCTTATTTTTGACAGACAGATGTAAACATTGTAGTAAGTTTCGAGGATTTCATCTCATTTTCGCGCCAACTGTTCTGAGCGGGATCTTGTTCGTACAACTATAATCTTTGTAAGCGATCAATTCACAATTTTTTGAATGAAGTAATGTTGACAGAAAAAGAAAATTTCATAGGTTTGAAGTTTGACATTTTGCGTGACACGAACAACAAACATTCCTTAACCGCGCCATCTACTAATGAAGTTCTAAGCAGAATTTTACGTTTTTCATTTGTTGTCCCCCAAAAATTCTAAACAAAATCGAATCAGTGAATACACCAGGGTTTTTAGGCATCCTAGTCGAACTTTTCCAGGACGATTTTCTCAGCTAACTTAGCTGAACTGCAAAGCAGATTGATTGGACGATAATTTTGTGGAAAGGTCGGGTTTTGTCCTTCCTTCGGAATCACCACCACGATGGCATGCTTCCACCTTCGAGGAAATCTTTTAAGGCGCATCGAATTGTTTATTAGGTTCAACAATGACTGCAACTGGTTATCCGGAAAATACTTAATCATTCGATCAGTAATTCCGTCATAACCAGGCGCTTTTCTAGGATTTAATCCTCCAATGTGCGCCTTAAATTCATCCAGCGAAGCCGGACGAATGTCATCCCCATTTGGCTCTCTTAAGGTGCCCTATCTTCTGACAAAAGGTCTCGATCCAGATCATCGTCTGGATGCTCGTTCAGCCTACATTGCCTTTCCATCGAATCTGCAAATGTTCGAGCTTTGGACTCAGAGTCATAGCACATTCCGCCCTCACCGTGAATAGGGGGAAGATCGGCTCTTTTAGTATTCAAATTTTTACGAACTTTCCATAATTGATTGTTGTTTTCTAGATTTTGAAGTATATTGCCGATTCTTTCATGCCTAGATTCCGTTATACTTTCTCTTACCTACCTATTCAACTGATTAGCCCGGATTCTGTCCACAGGAAACAAACTCCTTTGAAAGGCTCTTTTCGCCCTATTTCTTTCACGTATTAGATTTTTAAGCCTTTGCGGGAATTCATCATCGTATTTGGGAGCTTGTTCCCTGCGGGAGAAATCCATCAAGGCATTTTTGATGGTGAGTTCGTAACGCGCTACGGCCTCATCCAACTCAAGTGAATAATTCATTGTCTCAGGAGCGCAATATGCAGTCTCCAGGAGGGAACTGAACATCTCCCAGTTTACTCTCGTACACAGACGATCTGTCTGGGGAGTCCGTTTAATCGTTTCACGTAATCCGGGGACATAAGGTATTGTGTTAATTTTGAGATGTTCTGATGGTTGTGTCTGTGTTGAATTTATTATTGGGTTGTTTTGTGTTTTGTTGTTTGTAATTTCATTGAGGGTATTTCCAGAAATTTATCTGGATACGCATTGTTCTTCAGTATTGATTTTAAGAACACAATTTCTTCTTCAAGGTTTTCTATTGAGTTGCATATCATTTTAGCTCTATTGTAGAGGCATTTAACTATACCCTTTTTGACACTTGCGTGATGGTTCGAGTTATAGTTGAGATATCTATTGGTGTCTGTTTTCAAACAATAGTGTAGGAAACTTATGAATAACTTATTTTAACTCTTGAATATTCCTAAAAGGAATTTTTCAAAAAGACGTTTAGGAGAAAGCCTAATCAGCTTCACCTATGCATATTGTTAAACATAAAATAAAAATATTCTTTGTAGGTAGGGGAATCTAGGGCAAAACGGGGTACTGGGGCATAACGGGGTACCGCCATTTTTCGTGAATTCCGTTCGAATTAACCCGCCAAATCTCAGACGCATTATTCCCACTACCAATACCCTTCACTGCAATAGACGCAGCACGAATCGGGCGAACGTTAGTTTGACCTTGTCCGGCATAGAGTTATAAACGCCGTACGTTGTAAAACTGGATCATATATTTCCTTAAGGTACGTACATTTTTCGAAAAGTTATTGAGTTTTGTTTTGATCGTTATTGCCTTTATATAGTCTACCTTACAAACGCATGGTTCAAAAACACTGATTTTTTTCTTCTTTTATTTAAGCACGTGTTTTTGGGGAAAATTGGGTTTTGATGATGGGGATAACGGGTCCCGTTTTACCCCGTCCTTGGATTTATTATGTTTTCCTATTGGTTTCAGATGGTACGAAAATACGCAAGAAAGACAACTCGTCAAAATTGGTCTAAAGAGTCAATGAAAGAAGCAGTACAGGCGATTATTGAGGGTACCATGGGTTATAAAGAAGCAGCGCAGCAATTTGAGGTGCCTCAAACCACATTAGAACGTTATGTTACAAAAGCAAAAAGAGATGTGGGGTCAAAGTTCAACATAGCGCAATTAGGAAGCGCCAGAAATGTGTTTACCGAAGCTCAAGAGTTAGAGATTGTGAAATATGTAAAAGACATGGAATAAGATTATTCGGCTTTACAATGAGAGAGTTAAGAAAATTTGTTTATCAATTGGCGGTCGTAAACGGTGTTGCAAACAGGTTTAGTAAAGACACTCAGATGGCCGGTCCTGACTGGATGGAACATTTTCTTCGAAAACACCCTACCATAGCCCTAAGAAAACCAGAAGCCACATCAGGAGCTAGAGCAATGGGCTTCAATAAGGTTGCTGTGAATCGGTTCTTTGGTTTGCTTACAAGTATTATCGATAAGTATCAACTAACTGCAGAGAAGATTTTCAATTCTGATGAGACAGGTATCACTGTAAATCCAAAGGGACATTCGAGGATATTAGCACTTAAAGGAAAACGCCAAGTAGGAGTTCTAACTTCTGCAGAGAGACTGCTGAAATTTGTTGCTCAGCTTCGGGAAGTTATGTTCCTCCTTGCCTTATTTTTCCCAGAAAAAGAAAACGCCCTGAATTTGAAATTGGGTTGCCACATGGTTCTATGGTTGAAACAAGTGATTCTGGTTGGGTGACTGGAGATATTTTTTTCAGATGGTTTAAAAAATTTGTTCAACTTTCCAGGGCTTCAAAAGATAACGCCGTACTTTTAAGTTGTGATGGCCATGCCAGTCATACAAAAAATCTTGACCTTATTAATTATGGCCGAGAAAATGGAGTGATTCTGCTTTGTTTACCACCGCATTGTTCGCACAAGTTGCAACCTCTGCACGTCGGCTTTATGAAACCTCTCAGCAACTACTACGAAAATGGAGTAAGAGTATGGCTACGAAGTAATCCCGGAAAAGTCGTAACACTTTGGCAACTTTCGTCTCTTTTTGGCGCTGCCTATGTTAACGCAGCAACAATGAAAAATGCTATGAATGCTTTCAAAACAACTGGAATTTGGCCAACGAATGAAAATGTTTTTGAAAAAAGTGACTTTTTACCAGCTTCTACGACAGATATCCCTTTAGACGATGAAGGCAATGAACAGCAATCCTTAGGAGAAAATGCCCATCAGATTCCAGAAAAATCTGTGATCCATAAAAATAGAGTAGAGACAACTTCGCCTTCACGTGTGCCAATGAAAAACATCAACAATGATTCTTCGCCATTACCAGAATGTTCGTGGATGCCTGATGCCCCTCCAACTCGTGAAAAAACACGAATAAATACGAGGAAAAACAGCAATTTTAACATCCACTCCTTATAAAATGGAATTGGAAATATCTATTCAAGAAAAAAATGAGAAAGCTAATGGTGTCAAAAGAAAAATGGGCAGTGTAGGGAAAAAGAAAAAAGCAGTTCCTAAATTAACAAAAAAAGCAGTATTGAAAGACAAAAATAATGAAGATTCCTCAAGAGACGAAGACGATGGGATATGTCTTTATTGCAAAGAATTTTATAGTACTTCCACCGAAGGATGGATTTCATGTTGTCTTTGTCACGAATGGGCTCATAATTCCTGCGCCGGTATTGGCAGCGATGACGATGAGACTACGTTCCGATGTGAATTTTGTTCCTAGCTAACTCTGTATATCATATATTATATAACTAAGAGTTTTTATATTAATAAATTATTTTCGTTCACCTACACGTACCTCATATACTAAACCCATTTTACCCCAGATACAATTCCCATTTTGCCCCGTATACGGGGCAAAACGGGGAGAAGCCTGATTTTTAAAAAAAATATATAAAAAAACTACGTAAAAATTTCAAGTTGTTTATTTAGTTGTTTGAAGTCTGAAGGTAATATATTTAGCTAGCTAAATTCAAAATGGCACAGTTAAGTTAATTCGTTTTATAAAAAAATCAGGCCCTTAAAGTTAGGTACCCCGTTTTGCCCTAGATTCCCCTATATAAAATTATTATTTTGTAAACTGTAGTCATTTGGACACATCAAACGAAAAAAGGATTTTGGTGACGGTTCATATTTCCAAAATAACGAGATTTAAACTGTGTGCCAGCGTGTATTATGTGCGAAAGCTTCGTCTCTAGTGTTTCACTATCCACAGCGACCCAGAGACTCTGTGTGCCTTCCAGCGTTGGCCAATATTAAAATTCCTTTCTTTCTGTGGAAGGTATCGATCCAAATTCTTGCAACTTGTATCATGAAAAGTCATCTTAGAATGCGTTCCATTTATGCGGAAAAAATCAATGTTTCCCAAATAAACAGAACTTTTATAATAATAAGTTTATCCAATCAATGAATCAAATCTCAAAAAGATTGAACAAGGCATTTAGGTATATACCGGGTGTCTTTCCAACAGTGCGTATTTGCTCGATATATCGATAATGCTGATATATATTAAAAAAAATCTTATATAAAAATTATACGGCACCAGAAAGACCACGTTTTGAAAATAGTTCCAGATGCACAGGGTGTTGCATTTTTCCGTAATAGCAAAAAAAATTAATAAATGGAACAACCAGTTTATTTTTGTGTCATTGAAATGGTCCCTTCGTTCCCTACTCAGCAATACATTTTTTCCAGCGACAATGCGCCGGTGCCAAGCTATTGATTTTTTCGAAAAAATTGGGAGTGATGCAGGCTCTGAATGAAATAACTGTAATTGAGCTGTTTCTTCAAAGATCTGAATTTTGTCTGGTGAAGTGACGTAGAGAACACCAAAGTAGCGTGTATTGCTCTGATCATCATTTATGTTCATACAGGGTGCTTCAAATCTTACTTTCATTTCCGTCCACTTCGATTTAAGTGTATGCGATTTTTCAAATGGAACACCGTGTAGATTAGTTTGTCTTCGCATTCTATATGAAATTACCTATCTGAGGATACCAACATGTTATATGTCAATTCTTCGATTATTTGTGATTTTCAAATTATCTTTACAAAATTGAAGAAATTCTGTTTATTTTTTTAAATTCAAAACAAAAGGAGCGACAATAATCACATTCAAATGTCTTCCAGTTTACATTTTCTGATCTGGACTATAAAATATTTTTATTATCCGCGTTTTTTTGTGGAATGTTTTACCAAACACTAAAAACTGAAGTTGGCTATGATTTTAAATATCGCCAAAAACGAAATAATAAATTGTCACGCCTGTTCTGTGATTTGCTAATTCGAATGGTGTATGCTTTGAAGAAAATTGTTTGTTGGCTTCCAGTGTGTATCAATCAATCAATCAATATATACTTTATTATCGGAAGATATTACATCTCATAGATAAAGTTATATAAATAAATATAAAGTAAATAAATAATATATAAATATATAACATTGTCACAATTATAAAACATAAATTTTTCACGAAACAGAACAACAGTAACCAAAAGAAACAAACAGATATCATCAAACTTGAGCAGTTGAGAATGAATAAACTAGCTAAAAGTATTCAATAGAGTTTCACATCTAAATTAACCATTCCAATCTTTGTCAAGAAACTCTTGAGCACTATAAAACACTTCATCTAAAAGTAAGATTTTTATAGATCTCCTGAAATGAGGTGGCGATACAATGTTTTTGTAGATGGGTGGAAGATGATTGTATAGTTTGACTGCACTATAAATCAGAGAGTTCTTCGTTAAAATTGAAGTCGGAATAGGAACTCTTAAATTATTATTTTGGGAGTGATACCAATAATTGCCTAATATTATGGTTTATTTTTGTGTACTGAACACACAGTTTCGAGAATAAATAACGAAGGAAGGGTCAGGATTTTTTGTTGTTGTTGTTGTTGTTGTTGTTGTTACAAAATACTCTGGGTCCAACTTTACAAAGGTGAAGAACTGCACGCTTTTGAAGAACAGATACACTATTGAAGTTTTGGTGACTGCAGGTACCCCAGTAGGGTATGCCATTCCTAAAATGAGATTCAATCAGAGCGTGGTATACTACTTTTGCAGTAGCTGAACACATTTCTTTCGACATCATTCGCAGAGCATAGCACCCCGATGCTAGTTTTCCATTCAAGAACTTCACATGGTTTTCAAAATCTAGGTTGTTGTCCAGATGGATTCCAAGGAATTTACTCGTATATGCTTGCTGAATGACATCTTCAGTACTTAAATGAATATCTGGTAAATCACATTTGAACGATAAGAGATTGGTTTTATCTACATTCAACGAGAGCAAATTGGAGTTAAACCACCTTTTCACACTGGACATAATTATCAATTTTCGAGTGGAGGCTATTTATATCGGTTTTATACCACAAAATGGTTGTGTCATCTGCAAATATTGTAAATCTACCATCTATGTTAAGGTTAGCCAAATCGATGAAATACAACAAAAATAGGATAGGCCCCTTCTAACCTTCGACTGTTTGTTTTAATATGTTGTTTATAACCTAAAATAGGTAGAAATGTCTTAATTGCTCTATTTTCGATTTCTGCATTACTTCCATTTTCTTTCCCACATTGGTAAATTTGAGGTAATTATAACGTAAGAATTACCTTCACCAATTTGGGCGCTGACCTATTCGAAGGTCGAAGTGACGTAAATTTTACTTTAAATGTTTGTTGGGGATGAATCAAAGTTATCATTATTATTTCGGCCTTGAAAATTTTTCATTTGAGATATTGGTGGACGCTTGTGTTACATGTCGTTGAATAAAAGTGTATTTTTACTAAAAATCGTTACTCCGATCGACTTTACACACGAGTACTTTTATTCAGAAAATTGTCCGGAAAACCTTGTTTTGTTGAAAAATCTCTCAATTCAAAGTTTTGGGATGTGCACCATCGGGGGCAGTCCGTTCCTGACTTTGTAGCAAACCAACTGACTCATGCATGAATCACCATCGAATGAATTCATTTGTTTCGTCAATCACAAAAATTTGGTTGGTTTTCAATATTCACTTAAAAAATTAGCAAAGAAAAACATTTTTCATTTTATAACTTCGAGGGTCCGTAACTTAGTAACGAAGGAATTGAGGAAAAAATGTTATTGAGGTTATAAAAGGGTGTCGAAGTCGTTATCCACGAAAATTAAACAATATGAAGTTGAATAAATGCATTTCGGAACTTTAAAGTTCCATCCGAAATGCATATAGTTTATTCAACTTCAAGTTGTTTTATTTTCGGGGATAAAATCTTCGAGACCTTTCCATAAACTGAAAATCATATTATCCACTTTGAGAAAATGGACTATTTCCGCCAAATTTTTTTATATAAAGTACAGGTGATATTTTTACCCCGAGAGGCAAAAGGAAGTCCTGGGACACCCTGTATACTTTTCATGCCGTTAATGTATACTGTACTTCAATGTCCATGAAAATAAAATCGTATATTGTATTTTATTCTATATATTATGTATTGTATTAAATTTTATCTTACTATATTTTCTAATAGTATTGAATATGATTGCATCTCATTGTATTTTATTGTATCTCAATATCGAAACAAGCGTTTAATCACTTATCGATTGGTAGATTTTCCATACAATATATACGTGTATTTTATGTGTAGGTATATCATTGAGGTATATTATTTTTCAGTGGTATTTTTTCAGTTACTTTCTTACAATCATATCAATTGATCACCCCATGTAAAAGTAGACACATGTTATCTCAACTGAATTTTATTATTTGTTTCGAAAGGTCTCCAGAAAGCCATATTGATAAAATTATTTTCAATGGATAATTCCTAACCTCACCAACACACGGCACTGATTAAGGAATATTGTGAACGGGGGAAATCATGCGGCTTCAGATAAGAGGTGTCCAATCCAGCTAGCCCAGCATTTATTCTGGGCAACTAGGGCCACACGACAGGACTTTTTTATGATTGTACCAGGAACGCTTTGAAAGCAAAAACACTGGTAGTATATAAATTTCCCATATGGCGGACTATACATTTTCTTACTTCGCATACCACTTTGAATCTTATATTTGTCCCTTTGATTTGATTATAGTTCAGATTGCAATATGGCAACTATAACAATTTTGAATTTACCTTTTTCTCAGATTGACACAGTTTTCAATTAGGTTGGGATATAAAAAATTTTTATTGAATATTTGGAATCTTCGCATTCGACTTTATCATTAAAAAAAAATTAGAATGCTACAGCGTTTTGAAAACGCCACCATGATCTTGGGGAGAGAGCGTGACGTCACAATACTCTTCTGCAGTAGGCAGCGAGCACGTGTTGCTGCCGCTAATATTGTGAAGTGTTGATTGTTCGCGTCCTTATCAATATGCATACAGTAATTTTCAAAGAGCCTACTCTGAAAACAAGTTATCGTTGGTGTTATGTGCCTGGTTGTGAGAATTAAAAAAAAACACCACAAGAATTTTTTTTGCCCTTCGAAGAAAAAGAGTGGCTTTGTGTTGCTCGTCGCAAGTAATTGTTTTGCTTCGAGGATCATTTCACTTTGAAGAAGGATATGGAAAACTACATACAGTATTCATTAACTGGTACCTCAAGGAAATTGAAAAAAGATATTCTGCCCCACATTTTCAATGAGCATTCATATGGAATCCCCAGCCTGAATTTCACACTTCGAACACTAGACCATGATTACGGTATTTCATTTTTATAATGAGTCCTTTAGATGTCTGGTAGTAGTATACAATGAGCAGCTTGATGCAAATTATAGGCTGTAACTCGACCATATCGCAACTCATGCCACAATGAAGAGTTGTTTTAAGACCTACTCCAAAGTTCTACTAATTTACACAATTTTTTTGTCAAAACAGTGTTTGCGAAAATAATAAATTCATCAGCGAAAGTTTGATTCAATTTTTTGAATTCTATCACGATTAGATAAAAAGACAAACACATGATTTCCCGCTCTTTAATGTTATAATAATATCGAGTAAACTGCATGTCGATTTGTTTTTCCTGATCTGTCACTGAAAATTCGCGTAAAAAGTATATTTTCGCATCGTTCGTGTATGGCGCCAAAACAACAGCAGAATTATCGAATTCAGATAGGACTTTTATGAATTTTTTTGTTGTTCCGGCGATAATACCACATTAAAAAAGCTATCTCATGTTTACAACCCCCTGAAAGAAAAAAAAAAGGCTGCTGCTTGAAAAATGTTGCTATTAAAGTTTTAGATGGTTTCCGACAACGTTAAAAAAGAGTAATGCAGTACATTTCTAGTTGTAAGTTCCCAAAATTACGTGAATAAATAAATATAAATGTACTACACTCTACAAATATTGAAAATAACTCAATTTTTGATGTATTGATTTATTTTTGCATTGTTCCACCACAAACGAACAGAGATTTTCACAATGAACAAATCTAAAACATATCCTGATTCTCTTGATTTTAATAATATTATTCCCATTTCTATCGATTCGTCTTATATTTTTACCTTTCACATCTGCAAAATCCAAACAGGAAACGTTTTGAATGACATCTTCTTCATCGACGGTCATTTCCACACGTTGTATGTGGCCGGTCCGAGTCACAACTGTATCGTGACGTCACGCTACCGAAATGCCATTCCGAGCGGAAGGAGAATTTACCGATTTTTAAAGTCATTTTTAACGAAAAATGGATGGCAAAAATAGTTTTTTTTAAGGATATTATTGTTTATAGTGATCAATCTCTGTAATAAAAGTGATTTTATACTGATTTTCTACATCATATCCCAACCTAATTGTCTATTTCAATTTGGTAACTATAAGCTATTTTAAATCGACTCTATTTTTAATTGTTTATTTTTTGAGATGCTCTTATCAAATATTTTTAGTATTCTATATGTTATTATCGATTAATTCTTCATATATCACCAAAATTTTGCTTTATCTATTATAATTTTTTTGCAAACAAATGTTCTTCACTTGTCGATTACATTGATAATCATTTGCACAATATTTCTAATATATAATATGTATATCATTCGATATGAGTTGAATATATATATATATATATATATATATATATATATATATATATATATATATATATATATATATATATTATATTATATTTTATTATCATTATTATTATTATAATATGAAGTAGCTGTTGAGGTGCTGAAAATTAGTAGTGGTTTTTTGTCTGGGAATTTAATTCCAGATGCATTTATAATCCAACATTTCTCTTTTTATTCCTGAATTCATGAAAATAAAGAAGAACAAAGCTTCCAGAACTCGCATGATATCTTTGTTTCTTCTACAATGTCTGTATCCGCCAGCCGATTTCTGAATGATTCCTCATAGGAGCATTGTTTAGCGGTAATCAAGCGATAAATTACTTCCTTTTTTCTGAGAAATTGGGAAATACCAAAATGAACTGTCATCCACCAACAATAAATATGATTTTTTTCAGATCACAACCTTTGAGGTCACATAAATAGATATGATTCACCTGCCACAATATACCCAAAGAAATAATTTATCAATCAGAATAGAAATCAGTCAACCACAACTGCTTGGATATAAATACATGAACAAAATCATAATAATTCATTTTCGGTATATCCTTTCACAATAAAATGTTTCGTTTGTTTATCTGTACCGCCATATTCAACTTCATTTTTGCCCAGGCAAAATTTTACCCAACGGATGTAGGAATCGGAAGTGGTGATCATCTTGGGATTGGCCCTTATGGAGGCAAATACACAAACGTCGAATACGGTCCTGGACAAGGTCAATCCTATAGTCTCGGACACTCGGCCTACACCCCAAATGTTGCCTACACTCACGGAATCGGAGTTCCAAAACATGTAGGACTCGGTGGGGGATTGGGGTTAGGACATTCGGGAGTGGAATTAGGGTATGGACAGGGAGGATTCAATTATAAGGGTGCCGGACCTTTAGGTGGAGGGTTGGAATCAGTACATTCGGGAGTGGGGTCGGGGTATGGACGGGGAGGCTTCGGTTATCAAGGTGTGGATGGAACGAAAATTGGGTCTGGCTATACTGTAGGGCATAGTGGGTACGGTCCTGGAATTGGCGCAGTCGGTTTGAAAGCTGGGGGAATTGGGTACGGTAGTACAGTGGAAGGGTTGGGCTATGGAGGAGGTGTTGCAGGAGTCGGATATGAGCATTATCCCGCTGCTGTTGGAATTCAGAAAGACATCGGATATGGGTGAGATACTGATACAAAAAAAACCTTGTGCTTCTCATTTTGCTTTACACTGATTTATTGTCCGCGTATTTCAAACTTAATAATCGTTTATTTGTCGATTCAGTATATACAAATAACAATTTGGTGGCTTCTCTGAAAGAAAAAAAAAATGTGTGAATTAGCCTATGGGAAAAAACGGAAATATTCATGAAGAAAGTTCTCTCAAAAGGAGGCATTTCTGGATAGCAATCCAAGGCATTTTTCCTGGATTTCTTGAAAGATTTTGACGTCCCTCTTTACTTCTGATTAACGGGAATAGGGATCTGTAAAGTATATGACATAAGAGACATTATTTATGAAAAATACATTATTCTGCAAAAAAATACTTAAAAATAAATCAAATCTTTTTCTAGGAAGGCAGTGACCCCTTCATTCTCAAATTTTGCAAGTGAAATGTTTTTTCCCTCAGATATGGTCAAGGTATCGGGTATAACCAAGGGGCTTACAATTCACCAGTAAGCTATGGACTAGGACTGGGAGTCGGTAAGGTCGTCGGAGGCTCCGAAATCGACAAGAATATTTACACTGGAGAAAATAAGAACATTGTTGGTGAACATTTCGTCAAAAGCCACGGTCACAATGGGCAAGCACTCAACCATGGGGATGCTGGTTACACTTCCGGGCAGGTTGCATTGAAAGATGTCAAGGGAGAGTCCGTTCACTTCAGCGATGCTGATGGAGTTAATAATGCCCATCATGCTGGTAAAGCTTACAAAGGAGGAGAACATTTCGATAAAGATGGTGAGTTTACTACTTGCGAAACATACTTTCGGGTTGAACAAGCGGAAAAGGTTCTCTTTATTTTTACCCGACTACGGCAAAGCCAGGAGGGTTATAATTTTAGCATGCTATGTATGTATGTTCATCTGTTACCGCTTATCGTCAAGAATACTTATCATAGTTTGACAAATGAAGTATCGTAAGAAGCGTCTTGATTGTCCGCTGGTTATAGGCTATGGGACGTCACACTAAGTTCAATATGGCGCACTCTAGAGGACATAAAGTCCAGAATAAAAAAAATGTGCCGTGTTTGGTATTAAATGAAAGGGCTTAATTAGCACATTTAAAAATATAAAAAATGTATATATAAAAATTAAAACAAAATAAAACATTTGGCGCACTCTAGAGGACATGAAGTCCAGAATTGAAAAAAAAATATTTTGTCAAAATTTATCTACCAACATTAGTGATGTACAAGATACTGTCTGAAAATATTATATATATATTATTTATAGTAGTTATGGATGCTTTGGATTGGTCAAGTGAACTTTAATAAATCAAGCTTGGTATTTATTCCTCCTGAGGGCGATTGAAAAATTATAAATTATAATGAATAGCAATCTGAAATTGTATACTATTTAGGTACTTACTAACATGAGATTCAATAAAATTGGTACATATGAGGAACATAATAAATGTTTGTCTTATGACATTGACAATTGTATATTTTTATAAAAATCAAGTTGGGAATTTTCATATTGAGTGATTTATCATTATTTTTGTTCAAATTCAGGAAATATGTATGAATTTGACTAAATTAATTCTTTTATTCAAAAATTGACTATACTATACTATATAGAATTAATATGAACCATTTCCAAAAAAATCTTTTGGTTACATTATTCTGAGCATCTAAAATTTGTATGTTATTAAAGACCATTCTATTGTCTTTCTGATTAACATGTTCTGAAAGGGCGCATGAGTTAACATCCCGTTCTCAGTCAATTCTATGGGATATAATACGACTATCGAGACTTCTGGATGTTTGGCCAATATATTTTTTAGAGGAATCCTTACAAAGGATTTCATATATAACATCGGACTTTTGCTTATTTTGTATGGGACCTTTTCACTTTAGTGTGTAGTTTTGAAATAGTTTTTATATTTTTTTAGCAATTTTGAAGTTTGTGTTCTTAATACATTGATTAACTTAGGAGTACGTTCATGGATATGTGGAAGGGATCTCATATTGAATACCTGGATCGTAGTAAAGTGAGAATTTATCGAAACAGTGAACCTTGCTTGTTTACATAGTCACCGGAATGACCACGAATATGTATTTCTTCGAATTCCTTGATTGATTTCGTGATCTTACGAAAATTGTAATTCTGGCCATAACGAACGTCATCAAACATAGATTTCAAGATGGATGTTTTGCCGTAAGCCTGTGGGCTGTATGAACTGAATAAGCTTTATGTAAGCCAACAATGACGTCATCATTCTGACAGTTTGCAAAGGGTGTTTAAATTGGTGTGGAATTATATCTCTTTCTAATTTCGTTTGGCTTATCTAGCCTTCTCCCCTATATATTTTCACTCCACAATCCATGGAAAAGTGTTGGAAAGTGAAATTACTCAAGGATTTTAATTGATCTTCAGTGGCAGTCAGATCATTATTTCATGATTCATCATGGAACCACACACTCTATTTCACATTTTTACAGATTCGAAGACTACATTTCCGATTAAGTTTTCTATTCGATATGGATATGACAGGATAAACTTCAGATGACAAAATTATTTCTGTAAAATTGCGTTTCATGGAATGCGAATAATTCTACTGCTCCATTTTGTTTGAAAAATGTGATTTGAAAAACGAAAAAACTATTTTCCTCAATTCAGTCAGTTATGAATATTCAATCACATTTTGTCTTTGATTTAATTTTTATCTTCCGATCCTGAAGCTCTCTATTATTTTTGAAAATTTAATTCGCCTGCTTTTCGACATATAATAATGTATCACTTTTACTTCGTCAGCAAAAAGTGGTCGTGATATTTATCTTTACGTTCCTAAACCCATTCTCCTTTTCACAGGCAAGCAAGGGAGTGAACAAGTCCTGAACGAGAACCACAAGAAAGGACACAACGTCAAGAGCTTCAAAACGTCCCACCATCTGGACGAGTCCGGCAAAACCGAACAATTCTACGACGAAGACCATGACGAAGGCGGCAATTATGCCTTCGGCGGCCACGCTGGGAAATTTGGCGAAACGGGCGGCAGCTCCTTCCATGGGGGCTTCAATGATGGAAAATACAATGCTGGAGAGGCCAAGAAAGAAGGTCATTTCGGAAATGAGTATCTGGTTGATAAAGCCCATGCGGGACAAGGAAAATTCGGAGGCAACAATTTTGCTCGTAACGAGGAAAGCTATGGGCTGAATAAGGGTACTGGCGAACAAGGATTGTCTGCACATCACGAGTTGAACAGCTTTTATAAAAAATACCCGTCGCTGTACTGAGGACTGATTTCTTTTTAATTAAGTGGTTAATTGCTTCAATTGTTCTTCCATCTATTGATGAACTGTATATATTCATGTAATAAAAAGAATATTTATGCACTGCAATCTCGTGTTTTCTTATGGCAATAGAGATAATATTAATAATAAATTTTTGCTACCGGAAGTAACACCCCCTTTCTCTTTCAGTTGTGAATATACATGATTGAAATTTAAAACATCCTATAAACTCAAAGAACATATTTTTTGACATATAAATTATTTTTCTAATTTCTTGTTGATGGGTCGTTATGCTAGACTATATTCTTCGAATTACCCCAATGAAAGAAGGATTGAGCATCCATTCGGAAGGGTAGATTTCAGACTTTATCATTGCCGTCAATCGAGCTAACGAATCATATGTCAGAAATATTTTCATTGGAAACAAAAACCTCAAACTTTTCCAATCCGTCGAGGGTATGAGATTGAAACTTGGCAGGAGTGTCGGATTCAAGAATTTGAATATTTTTCAATATTTCACTCTCCCATCACTTCCGGTTTCACCGGAAACGACCCCAACTTGGGAATTTCAATGGAACACCCTGTATATTTTGACTTTTTTTCTAGGGATGATTCTGAGTACGATCACATGGTTTTGAGACGAAAAATTGGCACATTTGATTTTTGGGTAGGATTTTTATTTTTGCATCTAGAGACCCACTTCAACCAATCTGATGGATATGAATGATGAGTAAAAATATTATATGACACCCAAGCAGCATCATAGTGACGGAAATTGATACTGCAACTTCGACTCGGTTTATTACATATCACCACTAATCTACCACTATCCAGAAGAATAACTAAAATTGTATATTTGCTTGGTTGTAGTCACGTAACTCCCATCTATGGTAGCCACTCAACAGTTCTATAATTTGTTAGAGTCAATTGAGGTGTCTGAAACATTATGGCCACCAAGCAGAATCACCTCAAAGGTTTTAAAACTTGAAAGTGGAAAATAACCGTTTCGGTAACCATCCTGTACCACTTAAATATCACTTAGAAGTCATAATCACTTCCAATTGAGTATGATAGTTTTCGTGACGTTTTGGTTACTTTCATAAAACCTTTGATGTGGCAGGCACTGGATTGTGATATGTGGTGGTGTGGTGGTAGCCACGTTCTTTCTGGTATCTCCATGAGTGATTGCCATAATTCGCATTAAATAAAAGACGACGTAAGAGTCAAATTACCTTTATTCAATCAATTGACCTAACCCAATTGTCACTGATTTTGAGTCGGGCCCAACAAACAATAATCGAGGATCATTATCTATGAAAGAAGTCATCAAAACGCAGCCGTGAATTGCGCCATCATTTTACGCTTCACCTAATTCAATTGCTATTTGTTTGGCCGACTCAAAATCAGTTACTTACATATGTTAGAGCTCAATTATCATTTAGACTAAGAAGGTTTATTTTATTTTTTGCTTTTCAGTTGATTTTTTCGTCGGTTTAATTTTTTGTTAAAAAGTTTTTATTTTTTACTTTTCAGTTCCGTATTTCGTCGGTTTAATTTTTTGTTAAAAAGTTTTTATTTTACTTCCAAAATACTTACTTACCAGTTGAATAATATGATTATCTACTTTTACTATTTGTTGTAATATAAATTATTTTCGTTGTTCTGGTTAGTTTATTCCATTACTTTATATATCATTCCATCCTCTCATAAAATATACTGATTTTGACGGATGTGAAACAAGAAAAATGTCAGTAGCGATCTGTCATTGTCAACTACGTATGTGTGTGCCAATGTTCTCTAGTGAAAAATCAATTATCCCCTATTTTTCCTTCCGTAAGGGTGGCTAATTCCTTTCGAAATCCAAATATAAGGTATACCCTATCTATTAAAAAAAGAATCATCCAAATCGAAGAACCCAGTACAAAGTTATGCCTGATAGAATCGGTTAACGGACCAGAATTCAGAGGGTGAGTGATCAATATCCTTCATTTCGCTACCCTTAAGGGTGGATTTCATCTTTTAAATTCAAATGGGACCAAATTCGAAGTACACCCTATCCACTGAAAAAAGAATTATCGGAATCGGACGCCTTAGTAAAAAGTTATGCGTGATCATACATAAAAAAAATATGATGGAAAAAAAAATATACGGGTCGAATAGAGAACCTCCTCCTTTTTGGTTTCGTCGGTTAATAAAAGTCACTACAGAGTTGTAATTACCTTTAAAATTCACCATCAAATGACCGTGTATTGGTCCGCGCGATGATGAAAGCTAACTTAACTTTCCTCAAATTATTTTATTGTAGCTAACAAAAAGTTTGTTCTACCTGTTACGTGACGTGAATGATATTTATTAAAAATGAAATGGGTTATGTGTTTTCAATAGACAATTTTTCTTGATTTTGAAGCTAACCTAACTTTTCTAAATTATTCAATGTGGCTTACAAAAAGTTCGTTTTACCTTTACAGAAATGAAATGGGTTATGCGTTTCAATAGACAATTTTCTTGATTTTGTATAAAGGTTACTTTAAATAGATCGGATCTCTAACCTTTGTAACTCATTTTATTATTTGTTAGTTGATAATATAATTGTTACTTGATAATTCTTAATTGAAGTGTAAACCCTTCTTGCAACATGTCCTTTTTTCAAAATTATTGGACATGTGCCCGCAATTTCGAAGGTTATAACTTTGAAGTGGCAGATTATAATAGCTGCGACGCGACGTGTTCGCCACTTTCAAAGGTTATAAGACCTATAGTAATTTTAGTCAGGTTGATAACTTTGAATGGTCAGTATGTAAAAGTGCAAGGCCATTTTACGGATGCGGTCCACTTATAGGAGATGAAAAACATCAATAAGTTTAGTCTCACTACAACTTGTGGTTCTACTTTAATTAGTTAAAATATTTGGAAAGGACAATTTTCTATATTTATTTTTTTGAATAATCAATATTAGTTGTAATTTTCCGAAACCCCTTTTAATTTATTTCAGAATATGATCTGGATCATTATATTTGAGAAAATTAATTAAATTATCCAATATTATTTATTTTGCCAGTAAGAACCAAACGTAATAATTTTTATCTACGTAAGTTTTGGGTTTCAAGTAACCAACATTGATAAAAAATTGTTTACGGATTTAAGTAGGTAAAATTTGGGTTATTCCTTTAAAATAGTCAAAATTTATGCTTAGATGGCGCGTGCTCACAATCGAGCTACAACACCCATATTTCACAGTAAACTTTCAATCGTTTTAATTTTATCCCAATCAGAAGTATCCACAATATACTTACCTACGTGTTCATATGTTATATATTCTTATACTTATAGTCGATCGAGTGTTAGAAATGAATGAGGCGAAATGGAAGAATGAGGAACATTTATTATAGGAATATGTTGCCGGACAGAGATCGAGCTACATATTAATTACAAATTTTGGTAGCCGCCGCGTGATAGAACCGTGTATATTACGTGGCAGTGGTTGTTGGTCGAACACTCAAAAGTTTTCCAGAATCGTGGCCGCTACGTTCCGTTCACTGAAAATGCTAATTAGGCAGTTTATTCCACCTAGTTGAATATCTATAGCAGTTTGATATTTCCAAAAGCACGAATTGTGAAAAAAATCCATTTTCCGAATCGAAAATCGGATGGATAACAATCCATACCTACTAATTATTTGTCAAAATATTATGAGGAAATTGGGGTATGTCGCTGTGGATACAAAATTGAATGAAACTGAATTAAAAAACATCAATTTTCATATAACAAAGATCATTACCCATTAAAAAACAACTACACATAATACCAGGATCAGTTGAAGGAAATTAAATGTTTAAAGTGCATTCCGTCAACTTCCTGACATTTTCCGGCTTTAACACTTGTGTTTCGCATCACATTTCGCAACATTGCAGGATTTATGGTAGCAAACACTTCACGAATTCGATTCTGTAAAATTTCAAGTGGAAATATTGAAAACATGGATGATGTCTGTTGGGATACCTTTCAGCATACAAAGTTGCTGCGTTCCTCGAATATTTCTTGCATTCGCCATAAATTGATAGCATGTCCACTTTTTCATTTCTTGTATACAAGTTTGATGAAAAATTAAATGACCTGAAGCACACTATATATACCAAACTTATACCTATATTGATGTACACTAATTTCTTACTTGTAAAGTTATTATTGTTTTCATACATACTTTTGATTTTTAAAGTTTCTACCAAACAAAATGAGAATGTGAATGAATCTGGAAAATTGAGTGAGCACTACTCGTTTCCGAAACTGAGTAGACCTATTTAGAGATGTTTGTGGAATCGAAAAATGTATAATAATAATAATAAGTTTATTTACAAAAAAATTACACAAGTAGCAATATGAAAAATAGGTGCAGTAATACATATAAATATACTGTAAGTTTAATCACTTGTATGTGATAAAAAAATAAAATAGGAATTGAAAGACAATAAAAAAAACTAATACTAGAACATATATTATAGAAAATTGAGTTAATTCAATATAGTTTAGCCATGACATACAATATAATGATAATTAAAATGATAATCCCTCTTATATAATATATAATTTGATCAAGTAAAAGGGGATATGATAACAGTAAAGGCAAAAACTTTTTAACAAAAATTAAACCGACGAAATACGGAACTGAAAAGTAAAAATAAAATAAACCTTCTAGTCTCATAAGTAAGCTCCTAACTAATGTAAGTAACTAATTTTGAGTCGGCGCCAAACAAACAAGCAAATGAATTAGGTAAGGCATAAAATGATGGCATCGAGTTGCGCGGTGACATTCTGATAATTTTTTTGAAGTAATTTAATGATCTTCGTTGATTGTTCGTTTGGCGCCGACTCGAAATTAGTTACTTATTAGTTTAGGAGCTTGGTTATTGACACTAAGAAGGTTTATTTCATTTTTTACTTTTCAGTTCCGTATTTCGTCGGTTTAATTTTTTGTTAAAAAGTTTTTATTTTTCAATTTTTTGTGGCTACTTACTCACCCACCTTACTTCAACTATTACCAGTTAATTAATATGATTATCTACTTTTACTATTTGTTGTAATATAAATTATTTTTGTTGTTCTGGTTAGTTTATTTCATTACTTTGTATCCTCTCCATCCTCCATCCTCTCATAGAATATAATGATTGTGACGGATGTACGAGAACAAAAATAATGACAGTAGCGATCTGTCATTGTCAACTACATATGTGTGCCAATGTTCACAAGTGAAAAATCAATAATCCCCTATTTTTCTACCCGTAAGGGTGGATAATTCCATTCGAAATCCAAATATGATCAACTATGAGGTATACCCTATCTAATAAAGAAAGAATCATTCACATCGAAGAATCGGTTACCGGACCAGAATTCAGAGGATGAGTGATCAATATCCTTCATTTTGCTACCCTTTGGGGTGGATTTCATCTTTCATATTCAAATGGGACCAACTTTGAAGTACACCCTATCCACTGAAAAAAGGATTATCGGAATCGGACGTCTCAGTAAAAAGTTTTGCGTGATCATACATAAAAAAAAATATACGCGTCGACTAGAGAACCTCCTCCTTCTTGGTTTCGTCGGTTAAAAATAATATGATACAGAAGGCTAATAAAAGGAATGCAAGTGGATAGGAAAATATACACACATACATACAAAAGACTGATTTAATGATAATAATTATATTCACTTTATTTGTGAAGTATAATAAGTTGATTAGTAATTAGTAATTTGGCGTCTATTTCAGATAAGGTCGATCTATCAGATCATGTATTCGATCACGGGGCTGAGACGTAATATATGATTTCAAGTGATTTTTGAAACAGTAGGTGGATACCACGTCTCTCAGATTGGTAGGAAGGGAATTGAAAAGTTCAGGGCCTAGCTACGTACAATTATTTTGTCCAATTGATTTCAAGGTTCTGGGGGTTAAATACGTGTTTTTTTTTGTTTCGCGTTTCGTTATTGTGTTGTGGGGTGTTCATTTCTGTTCGATGTGTTGCCAAATATTGCAGTTGAAAAAATATTGTTGCCTTATATCGAAAACTCCAATTTCGTTATATAAAGAGTCTGATGAATGATTTGTTTTTTTATTAAACATAATTTTCAGGAGTTTTTTTGAATTATTGAGAGCTTATTCAATATTATTTTTCCAACCCTCCCCCTGCCATTATACCATAGGTCAAATGAGGTTCAACAAGCGAATATTACACTTTTTTAGTTGTTCTTTGTTGAGAATGTCTTTAAGGTTTTGGAATTGATATACCAAGACCGGTATAATTATACACAGCGTTTTATTAAGGATTTCAGTTCCTAAACTAATATAAGTAACTAATTTTGAGCTGGGGCCAAACAAACAAACAGAGCGTAAAATGATACCAGCGGGGTGCGCGGCGGTGGCGAGACAGCTCCCGAACGGGCACACACGTGAGAGCACACGTCGTTGCCAGTGGTCGTACGGAAAGCGCATTTTTGGAATGTTATTGTTTATCGCTGGAGATTCCACGTTGCATTTTAATGTTATTTTTAACCGACGAAACCAAAAAGGAGGAGGTTCTCTATTCGACGCGTATATATTTTTTTTAAGTATGACCTTGCATAACTTTTTACTGAGACGTCCGATTCCGATCATTCTTTTTTCAGTGGATAGGGTGTACTTCGAAGTTGGTCCCATTCGAATTTGAGAGATGGAATCCACCCCTAGAGTAGCAAAATGAAGGATAATGAACACTCACCCTCTGAATTCTGGTCCGTTAACCGATTATATCAGGCTTAACTTTGTACTGGGTTCTTCGATTTGGATGTTTTTTTTTTTTTTAGATAATGTATACCCCATAGTTGATTACATCTGGATTTCGAATAGAATTATCCATCCTTACGGGTAGAAAAATAGGGGATAAGTGATTTTTCACTTGTGAACATTGGCACACATATGTAGTTGACAAATAATGTCATTATTTTTGTTCTCCTACATCCGTCACAATCATTATATTCTATGAGAGGATGGAATGATATACAAAGTAATGAAATAAACTAACCAGAACAACAAAAATAATTTATATTACAACAAATAGTAAAAGTAGATAATCATATTATTTAACTGGTAATAGTTGAAGTAAGGTGGGTAAGTAAGTATTTTGGAAGTAATCAAAAAACAAGTAGGTAGTAACTAGTTGATTTCAGCCACAGAAAATTGAAAAATAAAACCTTTTCAACAAAAAATTAAACCGACGAAATACGGAACTGAAAAGTAAAAAATAAAATAAACCTTCTTAGTCTCAATAACCAAGCTCCTAAACTAATGTAAATAACTAATTATGAGTCGGCGCCAAACAAACAAGCAAATGAATTGGGTAAGGCGTAAAATGGTGGTATCGAGTTGTGCGGTGATATTATGATAATTTTTTTGGAGTAATTTAATGATCTTCGTTGATTGTTCGTTTGGCGCCGACTCAAAATTAGTTATTTACATTAGTTTAGAAGCTTAATTATTGAGACTAAGAGGGTTTATTTTATTTTTTACTTTTCAGTTCCGTATTTCGTCGGTTTAATTTTTTGTTATGTATTGATAATTTCTTGAAAATAATTTAATGATATTCGATGATTGTTTGTTTGTCGCCGACTCAAAATTAGTAACTTGCATTAGTTTAGGAGCTCAGTTATCAAGACTACAAAGGTTCTTTTATTTTTTGCCTTTCAGTTTATTTTTTGGTCGGTTTTATTTTTTGTAAAATTAATATTTTTTTACTTTTCTATTGTCAGAATCTAATAATTGCTACCTACTTAATTTGGATTACTTTTGAAATACTTACTTACCCATCTTACTTTAACTATTAACTATTATATACTATGACTAGCTGGTATCAGCGACTTCGTCCGCGTTGAACTTTGCTTTTTTTTATGACGACTATTACAAATCCACCCCTTTAGGGACGGAATTTCTAGAAATACTGAAACAAGTATTTCTTTATTTGCAACAGATACCTCAAATGCCAATTTTATGATCCTAACTTCAAAACTAACCGAACCCTTACACAAACTTTCACCCTCCCTTTCTCCCCCAAAGGGTTGCATTCATAAAAACACTAAAACATGTAATTTTTCATTTTTTACAAAGACCTCAAATACAAATGTTTAGGATCCTAATTCGAAAACTAACGGAACCCCCATTACAAACTTTCACCCCTTTTTGGGGTTGTATTTCCAAAAACACCGAAACGCGTATGTTTTATATGTAACACCCCCAAATACCAATTTTCATTATCCTAACTTTAAATCTAACTATTTTTGAAAACCCTGAAACACATGTATCTTCATTCCAAATTTTCATGACTCTAATTTCAAAACAAACTGTATTTTCACTTTCACCCCCCTTCTCGTCCACCTTTTCACCCCTTTAGGGATGGAATATAAAAAAAAATATGGTGTCAAAACTTTAGCTCTTAGGAACAGCGGTTTGGTCTGGGCGTAGATCGTATATCAGTCAATCAGTGAGTCAGTCAGGTCATGTAATTATATATGTACATATTACCCCAAACACGACCTAGCTGCTTTGAACCGTTGAGGAGATCCATCGACTGTATTCCGTCTCCATCATCAATTAATATAGGGTGTTCATTATGTTGTAGTGTCATCTGAACTACATATGTGTGCCAAATTTCAACAGAATCGGTTCACAGGTGTAAAATCGATAAATCATCCGCTATTTTCCTACCCTTAGGGGAGTAGTTTTTTTCTCAAATGGGACAAATTGATTGGTTTGATTTTTTTTGCCATTTTGTTGCCTAGGGAATATGCTGATTTTTACAAAAAAAATATTCTCATTGTTTATAATCGTTTTTTTTTCAATTCATTTATTTCCATCATTTAAATACTTAGTTAAGAAATAAGCATTATAAGAAGTAGTTACCGGATTTTTTATAAACAAATGCATATAAACAGGAAATTATGACAAATACATAATGGGTGAAAAGTTTATTCAAGAGATCAACTAATGTTCTATAAAATAATTTCGAATGTTTGTTTGTTACTTAAAAAATCAAGTGGCCGCTACATCTTTTATATACTTACTGTAATTTTATAGAAATCTATGAAAAATGTTTAAAAAATTCGTGCATATGGTTGTTTTTGTAATTTTTAGTAGTTTCAAAAAAAAATATAATGACATTTGGAATATGTTTATAACAAATTGTTAACTTAATAAACAATACAATTTTTAATATTTTCTTTTTTGGAAATATAAAAAAAAAATTATAAACAATAAGAAATTTTTTTTAAGGAAAATATTGTATTTGAAAATTATTATATTCTCTAGGCAACAAAATGGCAAAAATAAATTTTTTTCAGATATTAAATTAATTAATTTGTTTATAAACAATTAATAAATAAATATATCATTAAATGCCTCCGTTCAATGCAAAAACAGCAATAGCAAAACATATGGATAACAAATTTCTTTTCACCAACATTTTTTTTATTTTTTGTTAATTTAAAAAAATTATAATAAACAAAATAAACAACTGTTGAAAACTTCTATAACGTGATCTTGTTAAGTATATGATATGTTATGATAATTTGTAAAAAGAATAGTTGTTATGATATTAGCTTTTTGTTATGAAATATTGATAGATAATTATTTTCACCCTGTATAATTTTTTATTTTGCAATGTAATAATAATTGCTAGCTAACGTCACTGTTTTCTCGTCACGTTGCTGCCAATTGTTATCACTTTTCTTACCACAGCTAAACTCAGTTGGTACGCCTCTTGTCTCAGATAGCCGTTCAGGCAATTGAGCCACTACTTGATGTCAAATCTCAATCAATTCAATGTTTATAAATACGATTGCTGATAATTGTGGAAAACAAAACGATAAAGTATCAAAAAACAATTATTTCCTTTATTCAGGAAAACTTAAATTAACCTGGCCTACGATAGATAACTTATTCTATGGTCATTCTACAAATTTTCATGGACAATCATGAGAAATGGTCAAGGATAAATATACACAACCTCACTTTTACCTTGAAGTGTGAAAATTTCTTGATAGTTCAATATCAAAATGAAATAGAGTTCTTCTGATATGATACGAGTTATTTGTGAAGTTATTCAGTTTGTGATGTGCACTAGAAAAGTTTATACCTGACGCTGGAACTGTCGCTGTTTCAATACACACCAAGAATTTTGATCCCCCTTCAATCCACTGCTCTCAAGAACTCCAATACCAAAAAGGAACCATACAAATCCAGAAATCAGCTTTGGAATATTTTTATATGGAGTAGATAAAAAGGTAATGTCGTTTGCTGCTTATATTGATGAAGTTATTGAATTTTTCTTTCCCTCAAAACCAAACGTGGCGTTCTTTCTAAAATTATTTTCAATCTCCTCGTGGCTTTGTTTTCTGTCTCCTGGATACCATCTCTCCTTTTTCCCAATGATTCGAATTTTTGAATTCGCGCACTTTCGTTGTCACATTTTCACTGTTTGGGGTTATTTGTCAAAACTTATAAATAAAAATATTTTACTTTTCTTATAAACTATGTACAATATTCAGTGATAATTGTCTCTGACACTTTTCCGTTCTTATTTTCTCACAATTTCAAATCTTTCATCTGACCATACTGTTTCCTGATTGGCTATTGTCATCAAGAAGTTTGTTGTTCTCCCATTGGCTATTTTTAGTTAGATACAATTTCATATACTGTGTGTTTCTAGCTTATAATTTTGTTGATCTCATTTTATTCAGGATGATTTGTAAATCTAGACTTTTTTGTTGTCTTTTAAACAATTATGAGTTATAATCATTATGACAGTGTATGAAATTGATTGTATCATAGTATTTGGATATTTTTATCTATCAATATTATACAGAGGCTTCATAAAAGGAATAGAATCTTAAAAATATGTAAAAACAATATCTCTTAAACTACTAACTAGTAAGTAATTATTATTTTTGTGGGTTTTTTATTGAAATTATTTCTTTTTTCCTTTTAAATTAAATTTCTGGTCTTTCATAACATAACAATATATATATATATATATATATATATATAATAATATATAAGAAGGGCTCCAAAAGCGAAACATTTTTAGAAATTATTAAACATTTATCCGTTTTTTATAAAAATCCGAAAAATAATTAAAAATGCCTGACTTGTTGAAACCTATTTTTTTCCAACGGTACCTTGTTCTTTCAAGTGTTTAAAACACACCATAATTAATTCAAATTTTTAAATTGATATTTAATACTATACAAAAATTATTTTATGTGATGTTCTCTCTTTAGAGACGGCGCGCGCATGCCGTAGTGGTCGCGTGGAGCCCTATTTGCAGCGTTAAATTAAAATTTTAAATAATGGAGTTGCGGGAGTCAAAACTTTTTTATTGAAAATTTCCTCTTCTTTAAGAATATTTTCTCTGATTTTCGCTATCGCTCATAGTTTTTGAGTTATTTACAGAAAACTGAACCCCTTTTTTTGTTGATAACAATTGGAATTTTCGTTAGCAAAAAAAAACAAAAAATATCTTTTCCAGAATTGCATCCCTAATCGAATGAACTATTGCTCTTATTTTTTTGGAGACTTGGAACTATTTTTCGCGGGAAACTTACTTCTCGACTAGACTATATCCCAATATCAAAACAAACGTTTAATCACGTATCGATTGCTAGATTGTCCGTACAATATATACGTGTATATTATGTGTAGGTGTATATACGTCTACATTTTCTTACTTCGCATACTCACTTTTAGTCTTATATTTGTTCCTTTGATTTGAATATAGTTCAGATTGCAATATGGTACCTATTAACGATTTTGTAGATTATTATTATTATTACTTTTATAATCGAAAATTTTTCATGTTATTTCTGAATTCATGAAAATAAAGAAGAACAAAGCTTCCAGAACTCGCATGATATCTTTGTTTCTTCTACAATGTATGTATCCGCCAGCCGATTTCTGAATGATTCCTCATAGGAGCATTGTTTAGCGGTAATCAAGCGATAAATTACTTCCTTTTTTCTGAGAAATTGGGAAATACCAAAATGAACCGTCATCCACCAACAAAAAATATGATTTTTTTCAGATCATAACCTTTGAGGTCACATAAATAGATATGATTTACCTGCCACAATAT
Organism: Gonioctena quinquepunctata; assembly: GCA_018342105.1. NCBI lineage: Eukaryota > Metazoa > Arthropoda > Insecta > Coleoptera > Chrysomelidae > Gonioctena > Gonioctena quinquepunctata. The sequence goes on along the minus strand of JAFIRS010002075.1, from coordinate 158,305 downwards.
ACCCAAAGAAATAATTTATCAATCAGAATAGAAATCATCAACCACAACCGCTTGGATATAAATACATGAACCAAATCATAATAATTCAGTTTCGGTATATCCTTTCACAATAAAATGTTTCGTTTGTTTATCTGTACCGCCATATTCAACTTCATTTTTGCCCAGGCAAAATTTTACCCAACGGATGTAGGAATCGGAAGTGGTGATCATCTTGGGATTGGCCTTTATGGGGGCAAATACACAAACGTCGAATACGGTCCTGGACAAGGTCAATCCTATAGTCTCGGACACTCGGCCTACACCCCAAATGTTGCCTACACTCACGGAATCGGAGTTCCACAACATGTAGGTCTCGGTGGGGGGTTGGGATTAGGACATTCGGGAGTGGAATTAGGGTATGGACAGGGAGGCTTCAATTATAAGGGTGCCGGACCTTTAGGTGGAGGGTTGGAATCAGTACATTCGGGAGTGGGGTCGGGTTATGGACGGGGAGGCTTCGGTTATCGAGGTGTGGATGGAACGAAAATTGGGTCTGGCTATAGTGTAGGGCATAGTGGGTACGGTTCTGGAATTGGCGCAGTCGGTTTGAAGGCTGGGGGAATTGGGTACGGTAGTCCAGTGGAAGGGTTGGGCTATGGAGGAGGTGTTGCAGGAGTCGGATATGAGCATTATCCCGCTGCTGTTGGAATTCAGAAAGACATCGGATATGGGTGAGACACGTTGTACTTCTCATTCTCAAAAAAAACGTTGTACTTCTCATTTTTCATTACACTGATTTATTCTCCGCATATTTCAAACTCAGAAGTCATTTATTTGTCGATTCAGAATATACAAATAACAATTTGTTGGCATCTCTGAAAGAGGAAAAAATGTGTGAATCAGCCAATGGAAAAAAACGGAAATATTCATGAATAAAGTTCTCTTGAAATGAGACATTTCTGGCTAACAATCTAAGGAATTTTTCATGGATTTCTTTAAAGATTTTTACGTCCCTCTTTCACTTCTGATTAACGGCAAGAGGGATCTGTAAAGTATATGACATAAGAGACATTATTTATGAAAAATACATTATTCTGCAAAAAAATACTTAAAAATAAATCAAACTTTTTTCCAGGAAGGAAGTCACCCCTTTATTCTCAAATTCTGCAATTGAAATAATTTTTTTCCTCAGATATGGTCAAGGTATCGGGTATAACCAAGGGGCTTACAATTCTCCAGTAAGCTATGGACTAGGAGTCGGTAAGGTCATCGGAGGCTCCGAAATCGACAAGAATATTTACATTGGAGAAAATAAAAACATTGTCGGTGAACATTTTGTCAAAAGCCACGGTCAAAATGGGCAAGCACTCAACCATGGGGATGTTGGTTACACTTCCGGGCAGGTCGCATTGAAAGATGTCAAGGGAGAGTCTGTTCACTTCAGCGATGCTGATGGAGTTAATAATGCCCATCATGCTGGTAAAGCTTACAAAGGAGGTGAACATTTCGATAAAGAGGGTGAGTTTACTGCTTGCGAAACATACCTTTGGGTTGAACAATCGGAAAAGGTTGTAGCATGCGACCACGGCTATCCTCTGAACTTCACATATCTATGTGTTGAATTGAAATATATAAGTTTTCTATTTATTAGACCATAAATAATTGAATAATTGGTAGATAAGGATTTCGGACAAGAATATTTTCTTGATTCGAACTTATCATAGCGCCATTTTATCCGTAGTCGGGTTTCAGTTTTTGAACTTATTTTTTTATTTAAATTATTCTGGGGTTTCATTTTCGCAAAAAAGTGTGTGCAGTGCCGTATAATTATTATATAAACATTTTTTTGTTCAGTGATAATATTCATATTGATTTCGTTCCAGTGCAATTCAAAGCATCGAGAAAACAAAGCAAGGCGACATAAACTATAATAATATGTTTCGGAGTTATTTGTGCTTTACTTTATTACAATTTATCATTCCAATTTCTACATACAATAAGGTTTATATATTTTAGTAAACTTCTTTTAAACCTTGTGTGATACCTTATTTGGTATGTTTGGAAAAGAAAAAGTTTTTCGCTCAAAATTCGCCATTTTGATTTTTTTCGACGTCGTCTATCCAAGGAATATACATTAAAAATTATATTTAGGAAAGCAGTCAGTAATGACCAGTTCAAGTTATATTCTTCGTTATTGAGTCGAGCTTTCGAAATCCGTTATTTTCTTTCTCAAGACTTTCTACAATATCATATAATCAAAAAACATGTGATACATAATATAAATGGTTACTTACCTAACATGAAAATTAAAAACAATTTGGTACAATGGAAACATTGGAATCTTCTTTCTGAAGTTTAAAAATATTTTAGACACTAATAATTTCATTATGCAGGATGACAAAATATTTTTTAACAATATATTTTTATGCAGGACGATTATTTTGATTAATTTCTTCTTGTTTATGTAGTATGTAAGTATAAATTGAACTCAGTTCATTAATATCTGTATTTTTATTAATAGTTTTTGATTTCTTTTCATCAATGTGGACTATAAGAAAAGTATTTTCGTCAGGTCCTTTTCAACATCCAAGACTCTTGTATTTTGATAGTCAATACGATGATCTCTGTCTATTAAATGATTTACCAAAGCACAAGATCTTATAAACCTTCTGCAATCATTTTTATGGTTTGCGATTCTATATTTGAGCATCTGTTTGGTCTGACCGATGTACACTTGATCACAATCTTGGCATGGAATTTCATAAACGATATTGGATTCCAAATTTTTTGGTATTGGAGTTTTCAATTTGGAATGAAGATTATAAATGGTTTTCAAATTGGTTTTTGCTATTATATTTTCGTTTTTTAGCTAGTTAATCAATTTTGGTGTCAATTCTTGAATGTGAGGAAGACTTTTGTAGTACATTCGATTGTTATTGTTATTATTCAATGAATTTGGTATTCGAGAGTTGGTATAAGAATAATATTTTATTAATCAATGAATTTGGGTAAGAATTTTCAATAAGAATAATTTTAAGTTCTTTCAAACATTCCATTCTTAAAGAATGGTAATTACCATTCGTATCATCCAATCAAAATTATAGTTAATATGATTACTAATATGAAATCTAGAGTTGAAAAAGTTACCCATCCTTCTTTAAAATTTGTATGTTATTGTAGTGCATTCTATGGTCTTTCTGATTAACGTGTTCTGAAAATGCGCATGAGTTAACATTTCGATTACAGTCACTTCTATGGGATATAATACGACTATTGAGACTTCTGGATGTTTGGCCAATATATTTTTTAGAACAATCCTTACAAGGGATTTCATATTCAACATTGGACTTTTCCTAATTTTGTATGGGACTTTTCACTTTAGTGTGTAGTTTTGAAATAGTTTTTATATTTTTTTAGCAATTTTAAAGTTTTCGTTCTCATTACATTGATTAACTAGGAGTAAGTTCATAGATATGTGGAAGGGATCTTATATTAAATACCTGGATCGTAGTAAAGTGAGGATTTTAATTAATCTTCAGTGGCAGTCAGAACATTATTTCATGATTCATCATGGAACCACACACTCTATTTCGCATTTTCAGATTCAAAGACTACATTTCCGATAAAGTTTTCTATTCCATATGGATATGACAGGATAAACTTCCGACGACAAAATTATTTCTGTAAAATTGCGTTTCATAGAATGCGAATAATTCTACTGCTCCATTTTGTTTGAAAAATTCAATTCGCCTACTTTTCGACATATAATAATGTATCACTTTCACTCCGTCAGCAAAAAGTGGTCAAGATATTTCTCTTTACGTTCCTAAACCCATTCTCCTTTTCACAGGCAAGCAAGGAAGTGAACAAGTCCTGAACGAGAACCACAAGAAAGGACACAACGTCAAGAGCTTCAAAACGTCCCACCATCTGGACGAGTCCGGCAAAACCGAACAATTCTACGACGAAGACCATGACGAAGGCGGCAATTATGCCTTCGGCGGCCACGCTGGGAAATTTGGCGAAACGGGCGGCAGCTCCTTCCATGGCGGTTTCAATGATGGAAAATACAATGCTGGAGAGGCCAAGAAAGAAGGTCATTTCGGAAATGAGTATCTGGTTGATAAAGCCCATGCGGGACAAGGAAAATTCGGAGGCAACAATTTTGCTCGTAACGAGGAAAGCTATGGGCTGAATAAGGGTATTGGCGAACAAGGATTGTCTGGACATCACGAGTTGAACAGCTTTTATAAAAAGTACCCGTCGCTGTACTGAAGACTGAAAATCCAAAGTGACTAATTGCTTCAATTGTTCTTTCATCTATAGATGAACTGTATATATTCATGTAATAAAAGAATATTTATGCATTGCAATTTCGTGTTTTCTTATGGCAATAATGATAATAACAGTATCATGGTACACCCCCTTTCAGTTGTGAATATAAATGATGAAATTTAAAACATCCTTCAAACTCAAAGAACATATAATATTAACAGAAACATGGAATCTGGAGTATATCAGTATTTACAGTCTCAGGAACTACACAATATATTACAATGGAAGTAAAAATGATGGAATAATCATTTATATCAAGCATGGAATAAATTATTCGTCAGTGAAACAGCATAAAGTTGCAGAAGTTACTCTAACAAACCTAAAATTTCAACATAAAAAAAGAGAATATAATATATTTGCAATTTATAGATCACCTTCAACAAATCCCGATGACTTTGTTAGCGCGCTAGATATTTTTCAAAGTGATCATAAAAAATCCAAATTCAAAATTCTGATAGGTGACATCAACATAAATTTAACTGATGAAAATGAACTAACCCCACATACATATCTCAATACTTTGAATTTCCATGGCTATACTTCATATATAAATTCGAATACCAGGGTTTCTAAAGTTAGCCAAACTTGTTTAGATCATATTTTCTTGAAAATAGACAATTATGTTGATGCCAAAGATTGTACATCATTTATTTTTACAACAGCCATTACTGATCACTACAGCATACTATTGAACATCGCAGAAAAATATAATAAAGAGAAAATGGAGGAACCTGATGGTTTCATACAAATCACCAAAATTGATTATAAAGCACTTAATGTAAGATTACAAGCTGAACCTTGGAGCAACGTGTATAATGAAAATGATATTGACCGGGCTTTCGATAATTTTCACAAACAGTTGATGTATCATCTGGAGAAATGTACCCATTAAAATAATATCAAAATGGCTAAAAACTAAAACCATGGATAACAAATGGATTGATACAGTCAATTGAAAAAAGGAATGCTTTGAAAAAAATGCTTGGCTAATAAACATAACGAAACACTTTGGCAAGAGTACAGGGAATATCCTCACTAAATTACTTCAAAAAACTAAACAAAACTATTACTCCAAAAAAATTCTGGATGCAAACAAAAATACGAAAAAAATATGGCAAGTTATAAAAAATTCTATTTCAAATAACGAATCAACCGAACCATCTACTATATATAATGAAAGTGAAGATTGTGAGTCGGATGCATATAAAATATCAATATATTCATAAATCATTTCTCAAAAGTTGGAGAAAATCTAAACGATAAATCGATAAATAACTCCCTATTCTTGACACCTGTCACGACTCCAGAAATACTGAGTGTAATTGACAACCTTAAAACTAATGCCGCTTCAGGAGTAGACAAAATATCAGCAAAAACCATCAAAATGATAAAAACGAATATTGTTGATATTTTAGTTCACCTGATAAACTCGATGTTCCAAAGTGGCGTTTTTCCAAATAGGTTGAAAGACGCTGTCATTACTCCCATATTCAAAGCTGGATACCCATATTTTGTCAATAATTACCGACCAATATCTGTCATTAATAATATTTCAAAATAGTATGAAAAAAGTATAGCCAGCAGGTTACAAAATCATGTGGATTGCCACGAACTAATCTCTCCCAAACAATTCGGTTTCAAGGCAGGAAGTTCCACTGAGGATGCACTGCATTATCTCGCGAATGAAATTCACCAGCACCTTAATAAAAATGATAAAGTGTTAGGCATCTTTTTGGATTTAGCTAAAGCTTTCGACAGCATTTCACACGATAAACTTTTGGAAAAACTTGAAAAATACGGGATTAGAGGCTTACCGCTATCATTATTTAGAAGTTATTTATCGAAGAGGAAATCTGTCGTTAAAATAAAAATCGGATATGGTGTCCCCCAGGAAACAGTCCTTGGCCCTAAGTTATTCCTTCTCTATATCAATGAAGTGTTGAATATGGAGATAGGTGGAGATATCATCTCATATGCGGGTTCCTTCCGGAACAAATTGGCAGGAAGTTACGAAAAACGCGGAAAAAGGTTTATATCAAGTCAAATGTTGGATGGACTGTAATCTCCTGAGCTTAAATGAGAGCAAGACCAAATTTATAACTTTCACAAACAGCCCAAAAGTACAACCAAATCAGGAATCAATTAAATTTCATGAGAGATGTGATCTGGCCAACTGTGATTGTAAGAAGACAATTCAAAACACTTCAGAAATCAAATATCTGGGAATTATCATCGATGAAACGCTCAGATGGGATGACCATTCACTATATTTGAATAGCAAACTTGAAAAACTGGTATTTGCATTTTATAAACTCAGGGATATTCTTCCAGAATTTTTTTTAAAATGCCTATAAATCTTAGTTGAAACTGTAATATCCTATGGAATAATAGTATGGGGAGCTGCGTATAACAATCAGATAAATTGTTTGGAAGTCACACAGAATGGATTTTGAAAGTAACACTAAGAAAAAAGCGCAGATTTTCCACCGAACAGCTCTTTATAGAAACTAAAATGCTTGATTTAACACATCTGTATATTTTTAATATTGCGAAATTCATGTACAGAAATAGAATGCAACATCAAGAAATTTAAATATTCCTCGTCCTAATTCTACCCTCTATAAGAACTCGAGCATTTAATGGCCCCAAAATTTACAATTACATCCCAGAGTCCATCGAAAACATTTATAGTTACAAACTGTTCTGCAAAAAGCTGGTGTCCTTCATTTTCATGAACTCTAGAACTCTTGAAGTACTCCTACAATGAATATCAATATATATTATTATAATTTCTTATACTATTACTTTAGTCTCATAGCTTCTGATAATTTTACATTATTTTCTTTACTATATCTATTATATTATTTAGTATCATTATTAATATCATCTACCAAATGTTCAAACACTACTAGTTAATTAGTACTATCCAGGCACAAAACGATCTCATCCTGAGATCAGGTGCACTCAATTTGTATAAATTAGTTCATAATACCAATGTAATGAAACCAATGTAATGAAATATGTCTGAAAACCGATAAACAAAAAACATTTTTTTGACCATTTTGTGATCGAATAGCAGAGTAACGAATTTATTATTTTTACATATAAATAATTTTTCTCATTTCTTGTTGTTGGGTCGTTATGCTAGACTATATTTTCTGAATTACCCCAATAAAGAAAGGATGGAGCGTCCAGTTGGAAGCCTGGATTTCAAACTTCATTATTGCCATCAATCAAGCTAACGAATCATATGTCAGAAACATTTTCATTGAAAACAAAAACCTCAAACTTTTCAATCCAACGAGGGTGGGTATGAGATTGAAACTTGGCAGGGGTGTTGGATTCAAGAATTGAAATATTTTTCAATATTTCATACTCTTTCACCGGAAACGACCCCAACTTGGGAATTTCAAATGGAACACCCTGTATAGTTTTCCTTTTTTGGATTCTAGGGACGATTAGAGTGCGATCACATAATATTGATACGAAAAAGTGGTACATTCAAATTTTTCACAAGCATTTTTATTTTTGCGTTAGTTGAGTCGTCATACTTGGGTGAAGTTTCAATATAAATATTGGCGACATCAAATAAACAGTAAAACATGTTAGCTTGTTCCGAAAAATGATCAACATGAAGTTATACAGTATAATTTGATATACAATTTACCTGAAAAAAATATAATATAAAAACAATTTAATGGCATTAAAACTCAAAAACGCATAGTGTCATCCTCAAAGTATGCACCATATGGGAAACTTATTTATTAAGGGTTTTTCGACAAAAAGTTATTCTTGGTAAAAGTTTGTGCATCCCCTGAAACTCAACATGCACCAACAAAATATAGTAAAACACACGTAATATACAAGGAGACTTCAAAAATCTCGGGAAATGTTATTTAGAAAAGTTGTTCAGCATTCAAAAGTACATCTAGATTTGAAGTCATGGCCATCTAAGTGAAGTTTTATATTTTCAACAATTTTTTTAAAATGGGGACTACGGAAAAAAATAACTAAAACGATGAATAGACAATATCCTGTATACGATGGTTTATTTGAAAAGCCTGTAATGTTATAAATTACACAACTATTGTGTTAACCACGGTCAATAAATAATTTTCAAAAGTTTTTGGTGCAAAGTTATTTTTATTTTTTTTCAACACCGAAAATTTCTCAAAATTATACAGTATTGTAACAAGAACTTAATATTCAATAATATCAAATCACAAAACATCAAAATAAAATAAGTATTTCGTCACAAACTAATTACATTATTTTGTGGAGTGTTTCTTGTCCAAAATAATTGTTTTAAGTTGGCTTTGAAAACAAACGAATGTTTAAATTAAGTACTTGATATATTTGCTAAATATTTATTACGTAGTTATTGTCATTGTTTATTTTGTTAACGTTTGATAATAAGTACTATTTAAATAATATTAAGATGCTTACAAAAGAAGAAAAAGTTGAGATTATGTTGTTGTGTGGGAAAAATACTCCAAGCTACGAAGGCGTAGAAGGGCCAACAACAAAATATATTCTTTAAACATTTGGAACTGACAATTGTCACTTCGAAGTGACAATTGTCACATACAAAATCATTTTGAATTGCCACTTTGAACTGACAATTGTCACTTTGAAGTGACAATTGTCAGTTCGAAGTGACAATTGTCAGTTCAAAGTGACAATTGTCACTTCAAAGAGACAATTGTCAGTTCAAAGTGACAATTGTCACCTCAAAGTGACAATTGACAAAGGGCCAACAACAAAATATATTTTTTAAACATTTGGAATTGCCACTTTGAACTGACAATTGTCACTTCAAATTGACAATTGTCACTTCAAAATGGCAATTCCAGATGTTTTTTTAAGTCACAATTGTCACTTCGAAGTGACAATTGTCACTTCAAAGTGACAATTGTCAGTTCAAAGTGGCAATTCCAAATGTTTAAAAAAATATATTTTGTTGTTGGCCCTTCTACGCCTTACTACCAAGCAGACAAGTTACAGACATTTCCAATGCCAGGCATCCTAATCGCAATGTAAATCACACTACTAAGTATCTATAGAAGTGGAAGAGGAAGTGTGTTTAAAAGTTATCGAAATGGTAAGACATCAATTAAATAAATATCTCTTGATGTACCTTTTACTACTGTACAAATTTTTTTCTAGAAAAAATTAATTCAAAGCTTTCAAACCAAAATTTATAAATACTTTAAAAGAAAGGGATTTTATTCCAAGATTTGAGTTTTCCACATGGTACCAGGAAGAATACGAAAAAAACGCACGTTTCCCAGTAAATATTTCATGGACTGATGAAGCAACATTTACAACTAATGGAACAGTTAGTTCACAGTACTGTAGATGGTGGGCTACAGAAAACCCTCATTTCACTATAGAGTGCAAGGACCAATACCCATTCAAGGTAAATGTCTTATGTGGACTGTTAAACAATACTGTGATTCATTGATGGAAACCTTAATGCCAATCGATATTTGCAATTTTTACGACAAGATTTATTAACAATTTTAAATCAAATGCCGCGTAGACAGAGAGATAGGATTTGGTATCAGTTAGATGAAGCTAGTGTTCACTGTAGTGTAGAAGACAATTTTCAAATGAAACATTTAATGGAAAATGGATAGGACGTTTTACTCAAAGTATCCAATGCCAGCGCGCTCACCAGATTTTTTCTTTTGGGGTTTATTGAAGTTAACAAACATTGTCCTTTTAGGGATAGAGAACATTTAAACTGTGATTACTGATTGTGTGAGGGCCATTCAACCGGAGCACATTACGAATGCAGTCAACGATTGTGTAAGAAGAACCGAACTGTGTTGCGGGATGGACATCATACTGAGAGGTAAAATACTTCGTTCAGAAACATGCTTTTGTTTTCAGAGCGAATATAAGAATTATTTTGGACAAGAAAACCCAAAATCAATGAGTTTGTGCCAAATTACTTATTTTATTATGTTGTTTTGTGATTTGTATTATTGAATAAAAAGTTTTTGTTACAATATTGTATAATTTTGAGCAATTTTCGGTGTTAACAAAAAATTAAAATAACTTCAACAAAAACTTTAAAATTAATTTACTCTTCAAAAAAATTTACCGTGGTTAACACAAGGTTTTTGTTTTAGCAAATTTTTTTTTTCGTTTTAAAAAAATGGGTAAAAAAATAAAACTTCACTCAGATGGTCATGACTTGAAATCTAGATGTATTTTTTCTTGCTGAACAACTTTTCTAAATAATATTTCCCATGATTTTTCAAAATAAGGGTACTTTACTCCAGTCTCAAAATCGAATTTTTGAGGGCCCCCCCTATATTACGTGTGTTTTACTATATTTTGTTGATGCATGTTTAGTTTTAGGGGATGCACAAACTTTCACCAGGAATAACTTTCTGTCGAAAAACCCTTAATAAATAAGTTTCCCATATGGTGCATACTTTGAGGATGACACTGTATAAACAATAAAATCTATTTAATAAAAATAAATCTCGATTCTTCGTAATCGCAAAACGTGAGAACGGCTGGACCGATTTGACTTCTTTTTTTTGTTCGTAATAGCTCGAGGATGGTTGATACGGAAAAAAATAGGAAAGTTACCCGTAAATTGGGAAAATCGGGTATATAAGAACTTTGGTGGAGAAAACGACTATCGAGTCATTTATTACCAAACGAGAAAATAGCTCAGTGGTTCCACTGTCGCCTACCAACCAGAAGGTCACAGGAACGAATCCCGGTGACAGTAACATTTTTTTATTTTATAGAAACAACGGCTGGACCGAGTTGGCGAATTGTTTTTTTTCAATGTTCATAATACTCCGATTAAAGTTTTTAGGGAAAGAAAGGATTTTTAGAAAAGTTATTGGAAATTTCTTTGCCCTGTAAAAGTTTTCTGGAATATATAATATAACGTCTGGACCGATTTGGCTAATTTTTTTGGGAAAAACGGTATAACGGACACGGAAAAACAGGATAACGGTAAGGAAAGGGATAACAGGAAAAGGATAACGGAAAAACGGCATAACAAGATAATCGGATAACGGGATAACGGGAGGAAGCGATAACGGGAAAACAGAATAATGGGAAAACGGGATAACAGGTTAACTGGAAATTGGGATAACGGACAAACGGGAAAACGAAAAAACGGAAGGGAAAACGGGATAACTCGGTAACAGGATAAGGAAAACGGGATAAAGGGAAAACGGGATAACGGGAAGCGGGCAGAGTAAAGGCATAACCTAGATGGAACAACCCAAAAAAACAAAAAAGTTTTCAGGAAAAAAAATATAGCTAATATAGTAGAAGATCCGAACCTAGATCGGGAGCAGCATTGTTCTGAAGTAGCCAATGACAATAAACTAATCTTCGATTTCCATCATTTTCGTACAAATACTGGTGCGCTTGAAACTTTAACGACCTGTACCTATGCCTTTTTAATATCTTCCCTGCTGACTCATGACTAATTTGTAACTCATGGCTGATTTTCCTGGTAGAAGCGGTAGGATTCACTTCTACAAATGCTAAAAAGTTAGTTTCTTTTTTTAGTTGTTTCTCCACAAATTGGTCCAAATTTTGTGAAACGCGAAACAGCGAAGTTTTGGTAGAAAACATTTTTTTCATATTTTTTTTCTGGCTTATTAATGACCTTTCGTGAAAAAATGTCAAAAGAAAAATCTATTTATTTTTTGATCGACTATCAACTGTTAGCGGATATGCAAGAGGGTCAATTACACTCTGTATATACAGGGTGAGTCAGAATAAGACCGACAAACTCCGACTACAGATTCCTCGCCTCATTTCGAGGTAAAAATTTGATATCAAGGTATGTCCTAAAATGCATCCCTCTGAGATACAGGGTGTCGAAAGTAATAAAAAATTAAGATTTAAATTGTTTTCTCCAAAATTCCTGAAGGAAAAATTTGAAACTTGGTACACTAATCAAGGTTTATCAACGTGCTAATTTGAAGTTATAATTTTTTATTTTCGTAAACCAGTGGCGTAGTTACGATGGTATGTGGTCATATGTTCCTTCATATTTTCTTGGGACAAGTGAATGGACAAATGAGCGTTTGACATCAGTTCGGCTCATCGATACTCAACCTAAAAGTCATACATTCCATGGGCCTAAAAGTGGAGGTTTCTGAGATAATTGAGAAAAACTGAAGATATGTCCTTAGTAGAGACATAATTTCCTATGTGCAATAATCGCATAATGCTAATTTCTTACAACATATCGGAATATGTGTCAACCTCCTGAACATTTTTTATTGTTGGGATAATCGGAAACATAGTACGGGTGAGACAGAATGAGACCGATAACGCCATTATTTGATCGAATCGATGTCGTGATGTTGCCATACTTTCTTGCATATGATTGTTTTGAAAGGTCAACTGACAAACAAACCCAACCTCAAATTCATAATACTCCACTTAGATAAGAGTTGTCTCAAATAATTTTTGCGAAAAACTGAAGATAAGTACTCTTAATTTGTTGAAGTTTATGTTGGAGTATCATTATCAAAGCCATTTATGATTGAATTATCTAGGAAAATATTATTCAATCAACATGTTTTTCATGAAGAAAAACAATTATTGTGTACTAATATCTACTTTAATGATTTATTTCGATTCGTGATAACTAGTTGCAAAGTCGAGCCTTTCATGCTAGTTTGTGGTAGGCTGTTCAGTACACCACTGATCAACGCATAAAACATACACAAAATCTGGAAATAAAAAGAAACTTACCCTTTTTTCATTGTTCCCGGTAGAAACACATTGATATATCGATACTTATGTTAGACATATTTGACAGTAACCCAAAACAGTTTCTATTATTGTCAAGTCATCTGTCATCATTTCAGTCAGTGAACATCGTTTCAAAACGGATTATTCATTTGAAGAATATACAGATATGCATTTCGTTTATGGTGGAACAGGGGAAAATGCCAGAGCCGCTGCTGAATTATATCAACATAGATATCCAAACAGACATCATCCACATTTCACTACTTTTATAGCTGTGCATCGATGATTGGAGGAAACGGGGTCCTTCAAATTCAGTGAACACCATTGTGTGCGAATAGAACAAGAAGAGATAATGTTACGGAAGAACAAATTCTTGAACAATTAGCAGCAGATACTTCTACCAGCACTCGATCTATTTCGTATAGTTTACAAGTGTCACATTCAACAGAAAGTCGGGTAGCACGTGAACAACTATTGTATCAATTTCACCTACAGAAAGTGATGGCCCTAGATGCTGGTGATTATGGCCCTCATAGATTTTTTTGTGAATGGTTTTTGAGGATGTATGAAGGACCAAACGACTTTCCTAGATATGTCCTATTCACATATGAGGCATGTTTCACAAGAGATGGATATTTCAATAGTAGAAACCTCCATTTATGGGATGAACAAAATCCGCATGGAATGTTTCGAAAAAACTACCAACAAAAGTTTTCAGTGAATATTTGGGTTAGAATGATCGAAAATCGTATCGTTGGACCATATTTTCTTCCTCCCCGTTTGAATGAGCAGAACTACCTAGTGTTTCTTGAACATGCTTTACCTGGGCTACTTGAAGACGTCCCTGGACTTCCTCTTTTCCCCTCGGGAATGTATAGATGGGGTCAAAATATCACCAGTACTTCGTGTAACTTTTGTTCCTAAAAGTCTTCGTTACCAAGTTACGGGCCCTCAAAGTTACAAAATGAAAGATGTTTTTCTTTGATAACTTTCAAAATGAATATTCAAAATCATCTAAATTTTGGTGATTGACTGAACAAATGGATTCCTTCGATGACCTTTCATGCAGGAGTCAGTTGTTTTGCTACAAAGTCAGGAACGGACTACCCCCGATCGTCCACACCCCAAAACTTTGAAATGACTGGGATTTGTCGATATGTTTTAACAAAACAAGGTTACCTGGACAATTTTCAGAATAAAACTACTCGTGTGAAAAATCGATTGGAGCAACAGTTTTTGATCAAAATGCATTTTTGTTCGACGACATCCAACCTGAGATGTCAACCATTATTCGAAAAAATTAATTTGTAATGAAAATAGAAATGATAGGTACAATGTTCATAACGAATTTTCATCATGCAAACACGTTTACCTTACAAAACTCATGGTGTAAATAATCAATCGCAAGCCTCAAGAGCAAACAGAAATGCAAAATCCGCTACAAAAACTGCTCGATATGACTCCCGTCTCTCTCAATACATTTTCTTAGTTGGCGCAAACACCCTCTCTGCACTTGAAATAGCATGCCAGGGTCATTTCTTATGGCTTCACAATGTAATGTAATTCTATTCAACAAGGCATCTCTGGTGTGAATAGGTATAGCGTAAACAAGGCTTTTCAGATGCCCCCACAGGAAGAAATCCAATGGATTTAAATCCGGAGACCGCGGTGGCCATGAATATGGCCAATCTCTACCAATCCATCTATTGGGGAAAATCTGGTTCAGATGGTCCCGCACAATCAAACTAAAATTAGGAGGAGCGCCATCATGCATAAACCACATATCTCTTCGGGTTTGCAATGGAACCTGTTCCAAAAGTCCATTCAAATCGTTCTGAATGAACTCCAAATAACGTTCTCCATTCAATCGGTCATGTAGAACGAATGGTCCTATAAGATGGTTCCACATGATACCAGCCCAAACATTCACCTTGAATTTCCGTTGGTGTTTGGTTTGCAATATCCCATGGGGGTTTCCTTCGGCCCATATTTGGAGATTATGAGAGTTGATTACTCCATCTCTACTGAAACCTGCTTCATCAGTGAATAAAACTCGAGTAATAAAAGTCATATCCTCTCTTTGCTTATCCAGGAACCAATTGGCATATTCCAGTCGTGCTGGAAAATCTTCAGGTGTACCTTGTGATATGGGTGGAGCAGTTGTTCCCTAATCATTCTATGAATAGTGGATTTTGATGTATGGAACTGTTCTGATAGGTTTCTGATTCTCATTGAAGGATCATCAGCGACAGTTTCCAGAATATTTTCCTCCAGTTGTCATTTTTTAACCACACTAATTTTATTTCTTTCTACAAGGTGTTTTTGTCAACATCTGTGGAAGAAGTGGAACATAAATTTATTCACCGAATATTTTTCACCTATTCATGTGCAGCCGTTTTTGTAGTTTATTCGTTTGCTTTTTATTAGTTATGTCTTCCGATGTGCGTTTTTTCAGCTACATTTATCTTCCGGTTAAAGATTTTCTCCCATGAAATTATACTTATCAGTGAAACTCCTCAACATTTAAGCTGTGAATACGAATTTGCAACATCCAAATGTTGAGTTTCATGAGATTCAGATAACACAACACGAAACGTGCTTATTCCACGCGTACATACAAAATATGGACTGAATTCGATATTTCATAGTGGAGTAGCTTGTTAGTTCAAAAACACCACGAATCTACATAACTTGATATTTCATTTGAAAAAATATCTACATTGTGAATGAAACTTTCAACTAGGTACTGTACTTTTTGTTTACGACTTTATTTTAGCATATTTTGTATTATCCCTGTTATAAATGTTGTTGAATTAACGTTAGAATTAGTATTTCTACTGTGAAAATTTTTCATTTCAAATAATGGTGAACGATCGGGTTTGATGTCGTCAAGTAAAACTGCATTTTTATTAAGAATCGTTGCTCCGATCGACTTTCCACACGAGTACTTTTATTCAGAAAATTGTCTACGTAACCTTATTTTGTTGAAAACTATTGAAAAAGTATCTGTCATTTCAAAGTTTTGGGGTGTGGACAATCAGGGGTAGTCCGTTCCTGACTTTGTAGCAAAACAACTGACTCCTGCATGAAAGCTCATCGAAGGAATTCATTTGTTTAGTCAATCACCAATATTTAGATGATTTTGAATATTCAGTTTGGAAGTTATCAAAGAAAAATATTTTTTATTTTGTAACTTTGAGGGCCCGTAACTTGCTAACGAAGGCTTTTAGGAACAAAAGTTATATGGAGTGCTGGTAGTATTTTGACATACATTCCCGAGAGGAGAAGAGGAAGTCCAGGGACACCCTGTATATATATATATATATATATTATATTTTTGGACTCCAATATATCTTCCATAAATGACTAATGAAAACTTTGTGACCAGACAACAATCACTTGATAGTTTCGATTCGATTTGCTCCGATGAAGGGTTACTTTAATTGCACTGCAAAATGTTCACACAACGCAGACAGTTTCCTGTCTTTTTTTGTTTCGACAATTATGATTTTGAAGGTTGGACATTCTCAGCCGCAGACCAGAAGTATTATTCATCATTAATGAGATATTACCTATTCAACCAAAACGCTCTTTCATGATAGTTTACTATAAATATATATTCAATGAGTGAAAGAATCCAGTCGACTACATTTCTTCTGCCCATCAAAATGATACCCTCAATCTGTTTGATATTATTCAGTTTGTTCGTCTCCTGTCCTGCTCAGGAGAATTTCCATCACAATTTCGGGGGATTCGATAACCATTTTGGAGGGAGGCCAAAACTATTTCACGGAGACGCTACTTATGGTCATCGCTTGGAGGGATTTGGCCCCGGCTTCGGTCTTGGACATTTCGGCGGTCCCAAATTCATCGGAGGTTCGGAACTGGGCCAGAACCATTTTAGTGAGGGTAGCAGAGGCTTGAATGGGAACATTTCTACAATACCCATGGTATATCGGGGAGCGAACTGAACCATGGAGATTTGGGGCACTTCAAAGGGGAAGGAGCTCTGAAAAATATCAAGGGGGAGTCGGCGCATTTCTTTGATACCGATGGAGGGAAGAAGGAACATCAGGATGGAAAGAGCTACTATGAAGGACAACATTTTGGAAAGGAAGGTAAGAGTATTTTTCCAGAATACACAAATTACACGAAATTGTTTTCGCTTCTAGGACAAATTTCACTCAAAAATTCTAAACTATTAAGGAATGGTTCAGTATTTGGTTCTACTGTTTTGTTCGAAACTCCAAAATACTTATCAAAAGTAGCACAAATTGGCTTTCAAAAATGTTAACAATATCTATCTACTCCTCCTTTTCATTTAGCGTAATTCTGCGTAAATTAATGAAATGAGAACAATATATTAGTATTAAGTATCTACACGTCTAAAATAGGCACAAATTATTTCAGCGTCGGTAAGATCTGAACAGGCACATGAATACTTATCTAGCAATAGATAGATAGTTCATTAACTACGTTATGTAAAAAAAATACATTTGTAGCAAGTCAAAACAATAATGTTTGAGCTATACAAACAGATGAACAACAAACAAACATTTCAGTAAAAAAAATGTGAACAGTTCAAATAAATGATTAACAAAATAGGTATATAACAAACATTTCATTTACACGAACACAACTATTAACAGTGGTGTCACAAATGTATATGAAAGACACAAGCATGATGTAAATAATACGATAATCAAGTTAGAAGGCCACAATTAAAGTGATACAGATTCAAACATGTGAGTTGGTGTGGCCAGATACTCGTTGACACTAAAAAACAATGTGTTGTAAGAGATTTTGGTAAACCTCTTGAAACTACATATAGGTAGATCTTAACAGTGGGTGGCAATATATTATAAATATTAACATTGAGTGTATTGATCGAGGATTTGTGTAGTTTCAGCCTGCGTGGTCTTAAGAGATTAGCACCTCTAGTGTTATGTTCATGAACCTGTGAATAGGTCAGATGTTCGTTTTTGTGGGTATGAATTTCCAATAGAGATTGATAGATAAAAATAGAAGGTATCGCCATTATGAAAACCTCTCCAATTTTTTTTATCATCTTCTATAAACCAGCGTCTGAGAAGCTGATGTATTATGTCTTTAGAGAAGCTTTTATAAGTGTCTAAGTGTTACAGGTAGCAATTATAAAATAACCAGAATAGTACTCTTTTGTTGTTGTGTTTTCGCTATACCGGGTGATTCTCCAAGGTGGCTCACCCTATAACTTTTTTATTATTGAAGATAGAAAAACGAAATTTAAGGGTTGTGTATTATAGTTCAATTCACATTTTTTGACATATTTACTTGCTTTGCCGTACATCCGGTTCGACCGGAAATGACCCAAACTTTCGATTTTTTGAATGGGACATCCTATATATTTTTACTTATTTCTATCTAGAATGACATTCTAATTCCAACAACACCTCACTTGTCGATATTTGACAAATAAAGTCATTTTCATTCCAATTTTTATTTTTCGATCTAGAATGCCATGGATCGTGTAAATCGCTTCATTCTTGATCAAGTAACATGGAAAAAATACGACTTTGAGGCTTATGACTTCACAGTCGTTTTAAGAATTATTTAGAAGTCGCAAATTAGTCCATTGAGGTTCTAAATTTTCAAAATGACCTCTTCCTTGATCACGGCAAAGTTCAACTTTTTCAATTGTTGCGCACACCACATTGATTAGGTGTTCCGCAGTGATGTTCTGGAATGCCACCCTTTCTTTATTCTCCAGTTCTCTACGAGTAGCTGATGCTGTGTTTTACACTTGATTTTTAATAGTTCCCCAGAGAAAAGAAATCTACCGGAGGAAGATCTGGTGATCTAGAATATGAAAAAGAAATAATACATTATGAAAAAATATGACAACTTAAGAATGTACCTCGCAGGCCACTGAATAGGTCCATAAGTGCCAATCCACTTTTCTGGGAAGGTCTCATTCAGATGTTCTCTTACAACCTGAGAATTGTGAGGTGGCGCACCATCTTGTTGAAAATAGATATCAACTTGGTTAGCCAGTGACAAATCTTCAATGAAAAAATTAATTTGATTTCTAAGGAACTGTAGATATCTTTCCGCAGTAAGTTGTCCGTCGAAAATTATTGGCCCCAAAAGTTTTCCCGATAATACCCATCCAGCATTGAAACCAAATCGCTCTTGAAAATTCCTTCTTGCATCAGATGTAAATTTGTTTGAGACCAGTACCTTTTATTATTCCGATTGAACAGACCCAATTGGTGAATCGAGTTTCATCTGAATAAATAATTTCAAATGGAAAACGTTTATCTTCTCTGTATTTAGTCAAAAACCAGTTGCAATAAGTTAATATTCGGTTGTGGTCGTTATCGTAAAGATGTTGGTGTAGTTGGTACTTGAGCTTATATCAACAATTTGGCGGATTGACGCCGTACAATTCACTTCAACATAGGCCAACACGTCTACTTCTTTTTCTTCACTGACGATGAAGTAATTGGGATTTTCTTCTGGTTCATTTCGTATTTTCGTTTTCAGTTTTGGAAAATAATGACGAGTAGGATTGCGACGATTATGGAATCTCTGAGCATGAATTCGAGCTGCATCAGTTGCATTCTTTTTTGCTTCTCCGTAAATTAACAACATGACAATTTTCTCGTTTCTAGTATAATTTTCCATATCAAATTATAAACTACGCAACAAATAATTGTTTTAAAGTGACAGATATTCATTAGCCTATTTGTTTAGGTAGTCCTAGCAACAGCTTGAATTGTTTGTCACCGGTAACTAGAATAACAGGACTTAGTGCATAAGTATACCGAATTCGTATTATTTGTCATTAGGTATGATCGCTTCTTGCAATAATTAAAATAAAGTGAAAGTGTGTGGTATCAAATTAATCGTAAGAAAATGTTCTTTCACAAAAAGCCGACGAGCCACCCCCTTTCCATTTGATAAAATCAAGTTAACTGGAAAAATTCATATTTGCGACATTTAAATAATTCTCAAAACGACTGTGAAGGCATAAGCCTCAAAGTCGTATTTTTCCCATGTTACTTGATCAAGAATGAAGGGATTTATACGATCCATGGCATTCTAGACCGAAAAATAAAAATTGGAATAAAAATGACTTTATTTGTCAAATATTGACAAGTGAGGTGTTTTTGAATTCAGAAAGTCATTCTCGATCGAAATAAGTAAAAATATATAGGATGTCCCATTTAAAAATCGAAAGTTGGGGTCATTTCCGGTCAAACCGGAAGTACGGCAAAGCAAGTAAATATGTCGAAAAATTTCAATTGAACTAGAATATACAACCCATAAATTTTGTTTTTCTATCTTCAATAATAAAAAAGTAATAGGGGTGAGCCACCTTAGAGAATCACCCGGTATAAGTATTATAGCTATTTGAAAGGTGCTTTTCATTGTGGTGTTATTGTTGTATAAGTACTCAACAATCAACATAATAAACACATATATATGATATCTATTAATATATATATGATATTAATATATATATATATATATATATATATATATATATAAATATATATATATATATATATATATATATAAAGTAGTATGATTTAGTGAGGTTGTAGTCAACTGGAGAGCTAAATTAGATGTACTCTTTGGAATTCGACCATATTTATTTATTGTCTTCTTCAGGACGACTACAAAATGTATGCAAAGAAAAATGTAAAAACAATTTCAAAATTACACACAAATGTAAAAAGTCCCATTAAAAATAAACAAAAATTGAACGTTCGGATTGTTTCAAAAGATATATTAGTCAAACATCAAGAAATCTTAACAGTCGCATTATATCACATAAAAGCGACTTAAATGTAATGAAATGATACACCTAAATCAGAATAAGGATCGATGATAAAAAAAGTTCTAAATAGCTTATCAAATTTATACCTCCTCTGAATTTAAATGAAACAATTCATATATCACCCAGTATTCAGAATTTTCCATCTTGATTATTATTAAAAAAACAGAAAAGTTGTCAGTGTCATCCATTTCACTTCATGTATTCTGTCCGTATACTCACGTAAGTAGCCATTTATGAGTACATTTATATCAATTGTAAAACGTGCATTTTGTAGTAGTCCTAAAGAAGACAATAAGCAATGTAAAAAGATCGACGAATTCCAAAGAGTACATCTAATTTAGCTCTCTAATTGACTGCAACCTCACTAAATCATACTACTTCATATTATAACCAGTCACGAAAACTTCTCACTATACAGTGCTTCTCCGCTCCCCCCCCCCCTCTTATTTTTGGAACGATTATACATAAACAAGTGAAATTTGGAAACTGAAATTAAAGGTTGTAAACATCCCTACTAGTGATGATAGATGACGAAAGATGTCACGAGGCCATTGTGACCAATAATTTTAAATGGAACCCTACGGCAAGCGACACCTCTTTCAAAAGGTATCGAAAAAACCTATTCAATGATACTAATTTTGTTTGTGTTTATGGCAGTTTTGGCAACTCGCTTTTAAAAAACGCAAAGCTGTGATGAATTGAATCAGTTAATACTAAAATTCAAAATTCAAGCTCCGCCTCTGGATAGTTGTCAAATAAGCTGACGTTTTTGTTAGTTTCCCTAATTCGACGTTTTTGTAATTGTCCAAGTTTTTGTACATTTAATAATTTGTGTATTGTTGATCGAACGTTTAACTCTTTTAGCAGCTTTTGGTACTTTTAATATTTTTGTACATTTTAATAATTTGTTAAACTGTTGTGAGCCCAACGTTTAAGTGCTTCAAGAAGCGAAATGGTACGTGCTTTAGGTGATAAAGTAGCAGCGATCCTAATTCTTGGTGAAAGTAGACAAAATATTCATGCAGCAGAACGTATTTTCAATGAGAGGTTTCCCGATCGCCCCGTTTCGAGGACTTATTTAAGGGAGCTTCTTTGTAAGTTTGAAACAACGGGTAGTATTAATGATGCGAAACGATCTGGCAGACCACAAATTTCTGATGAGAAAAAAATTGATATACTGGCAGAAATAATAGTTAATCCTACTTCTTCAACAACTCACGTTGCATCTACCTGTGAAGTCAGTCGAAGTCAGTATACAGGGTGTTGAAAAATAAAACAAATTTCATCCATACAAATTAAAAATGGTTCATCAACTCTCAGACGACGACCCAGACCAAAGACTAGAATTTTGTGAAAGTATGGAAACTAAAATTAACCAACAGCCAGACTATGTCAAAACAATTTGCTTTAGTGACGAAAGTACTTTCTATCCAAATGGAAATGTAAACACACAGAATGTGAGGTATTGGAGTGACGCAAATCCTCACCTGTTTCGTGAAACACATACTCAATTTCCCCTAAAGGTGAATGTTTGGGCAGGTATCCTGGGAAACCACATCGTTGGGCCTCTTTTTTTAAATACTAATTTAACTGGTGAGGTTTATCTGGAGCTGTTGCAAAACGCAATAGAACCGTTAATCCTTGAAATTTTGAAAGATAATCCAGATGAATTCGGCAATTTGGAAATAACATTTCAACAGGATGGTCCTCCTCCACACTATTACGGTGCAGTAAGACGGTATTTGGATGAGGAGTATCGTGGTAGATGGATTGGACGACGAGGTTCAACGGAATGGCCAGCTCGATCACCGGACCTCACACCTTTGGATTTTTTCTGTGGGGGTACCTTAAATCGAAGGTTTACGACACTGAACCTGACAATATTGACGTTTTAAAACAACGTATTGTTGCAGAATATGAGGCTGTTTCCACATACACATTTGCAAAAGTACGAGAAGACTTTAAAAATATGATATTTCACTGTCAGGAAGTAAATGGAGGTCACTTCGAGCAATTTCTTTAAGTAGATACTGATTCTTAAATCTGTGATTAATATTATACTGAATGGAATTTAAATTTTAATGTTTACTAATGAGCCATTAAAACTGCCATAAACACAAACAAAATTAGTATCATTGAATAGGTTTTTTCGATACCTTTTAAAAGAAGTGTCGCTTGCCGTAGGGTTCCATTCAAAATTATTAGTCACAGTGGCCTTGTGACGTCATCTTCGACGATTTCGTCATCTATCATCACTAGTAGGGAAGTTTACAACCTTTAATATTCAGTTTCCAAATTTCACTTGTTTATATATAATCGTTCCAAAAATAAGAGGGGGAGAGGGGACTTTTGAAAAGCACTGTATATATAAAATCAAGGCAGAAAATTCCAGCTACATAGCTTCAAAGTATTATTTCAGTTGTATAAATGCTTTATAAAAAATATTTGTTCTACAAGCATAATTCCTTCATTAGTATACTGTATAGATGGCATTTGGCATAAACAACTATATTGCTGTAAAATTTGCTTCAAGAGTATACTCAATGTTATGTAACCACTATAGGGAAATAGAGAATCTGTAAAACAGTTTTATTTCGTACTGTATCGTAAAACGCACTCTTCCATACTTGATTTATGTCCGGAAAATACCTTTTTGCGGTATTGAGTCCTGTATTTTTTTACCGGTCTAGTCCTGTAAAAATGTTCTACTGGACCCGACAGATTTTTGCATTAACATCTTCAAAAAGTAAAAAAAATATTTTTAATATAATAATTACAATCACACAACTTTTGTTATCTTTGAAAATGTACGAGATATCATTTGAAAATCACATCAAAATAACAAGGAAAAGACATTCACTTCTACTGTTTAATCTTCGGTGAAACAAATTCAACAAATAATAATTATTTAAATTAATTAAGCAAGTATTCTGACTTTTTGTTCAATATTGATCTCCAAACTTTCTAGAAGGTCGAGTTTACAAGCTTTATTTTTTATATATAATATTTCATTGGCCCATTGAATAATAAATGATAAGTATTAAACACTTTCATTGGTTGTTGTACAAATTCAAAGCAATTTTGCTTGAGCCAAAAATTGTATTTGGATGGTACTTTCGACTACTGCACAAAATTTTTCTTGCAGTTTTTCACCATACATCTAATAATTTTCCTTGATTCATTTTACAGTTAATAACGTGCGATGACAGTTAGTGTCAAAGTAATAAATACAAAAAATTGTTGGCGTTTCTATGGAAACTATCTCACAGCTAAGCATGCATTCAATTCAAATTCCAAAAACCCTCGGCGCACATAAATTAATTATTCTTTATAATAATTACCCACATTCCTTGTTGTTTGTAAAGAGTATGAAATAAAATGTACGTCACACGTCAGGTAAACTTTTTCCAGTACTCTTACTGATCGCCTCATCCGCAAACATATTACTTGTACTGTAAAAATATATTTACCGAAACTTATAACGTAAATAACTAGCATGAATGTTATGTAAATGATTTTTTTGTACACGCTGGACAAAATGAAAATAACTTTTCCCTAAAGATATAATAATTGACGTAGACACATCATAAACAATTCAAAAATTAACGATGAGAAAATTTAAAAATAAACAAAGTGGTCAATACTTTAACAAATTTCACAAATTCCAATAAACTCAAAAACAATAAAAAAAACAAAAAAGTTTTTGATGACAAATACTACTCAAACAAAACACAGAACTAATAATAACGAGGGCGGACAAGGGTAACATCACAGTTGCCCTTGACAAAATAGAATTAATCGAAAAAGTCAATAGAATGTTGAGGGATAACAATACTCATCAAATGATAAACAAAGACCCTACCACTAAAATACAAAACCAAAACAACAGGTTGGTAAAAGAACTTTTCAAAAAGAACTATATTGACAAAAAATTCTTCAAGATAACAAGCCATCCAACGAAACTAACAATAAAATGATAAAATATGAAAAATACCATATGTAAGAAACCTCTCTGAGAGTCTTGCCAAGATTTTGAATGAAGAACAATCTAATATTACATTCTCAAACGAAAACACTTCTAGAAAAAGATTATTTTCTCGTCAAAAACAAAAAAACTCCAACTGATCTACAATCAAATGTTATATAAAAATTACTTGTAACAATTGCACAAAATTCTATGTGGGTCAAACAGGACGTTATTTGAAAAAACGAATATCTGAACATGACAGGGACACAAGAAAACTTAATGTAAATAATCCTACAGCCTTAGTTGAACACCCTAGAGAAAAAGGCCATTCTCTTGATTTTATAAATTCTACCATTCTTGATAAAAATCCTCTTTGTCAAAAAGACTTATCGGCGAAATGATACAAATTCTTCACCGAGATACTGTAAATACCAGAAGAGATATAGTAGGATTAAACACGGCACATTTCAACCTGCTAAGTCAGCTGCCGAAATGATTCGTCATCAGTAATGGTTTTTTGACCTCCAACAACATAAAAATAATATCATAGATTCACAGCCACTCTCGGAATTTCAACTCAGTTTTCTGTCTGTTGGGCCGTAAATGTTCGTTATTCACGTTTCCACTCGGAACAACTAATTTTTGATGAGTCTTCTTATATTTTATAATTAAAAGCATTTTTATATTTTAAACCCGTGGAAATGTTTCAATATTTTGTGGTCTTTTTTCGATTTCGATTTTTTCTATCATTTTACCATATTTAACTTTCCTCAAAAATGAATTGTAAAGTGAAACTCATTGTTACAGAGCATTGATGATGAATATTAAAGTTCAAAACGTTGGCGAGAAAGCAATAGTTTTTCTTCAATAACATTGAACCTAATCCCAACCAAAGCATTTTAAGAGCTGCATCTAATGCCTGATTTGGATACTGAAAATAGTCCGCAAAATACCACTTTACCGGACTAGGCCGGCAAAGTTGTCATGGCAACACTTTATAGAACAATTTTTGTTTATTCAGATAAAACTTATAATTAACATCATAAAAACTTTTCAGGAGACGCAATGAACTATAGAATAATTGATATTTCGTAGTGACAGCACACGTTTGCTTCGAAATATTCTTTTGGAATTCTTATTTCATGAAAATTGACCACTAATATTTTACAAGTATTTGACAAATGTATCATTGATAAACAATCGCTTGTAACCAAACCATTTTAAGAGCTGCACAAAATGCCTACTTTGGATACTGAAAATAGTCCGCAAAATACCACTTTACCGGACTGGGTCTGAAAAGTCGTCATGGCAACACTTTATCGGAGAATTTGTGTTTATTCAGAAAACTTATAATTAACATTTTAAAAACTTTTCAGGACAATGAACTATAGAATAATTGATATTTCGTAGTGACAGCACACGTTTGCTTCGAAATATTCTTTTGGAATACTTATTTCATGAAAATTGACCACTAATATTTGACAAGTATTTGACAAATGTATCATTGATAAACAATCGCTTGTAACCAAACCATTTTAAGAGCTGCACAAAATGCCTAATTTGGATATTGTAAATAGTCCGCAAAATACCACTTTACCGGACTAGGCCGGTAAAGTCGTCATGGCAACACTTTATCGGACAATTTTTGTTTATTCAGAAAACTTATAATTAACATCTTAAAAACTTTTCAGGAGACGCAATGAACTATAGAATAATTGACATTTCATAGTGACAGCACACGAAATATTCTTTTGAAATACTTATTTCAATTATAAAGCTTCAAGCGCAACAAGAAGCTATCTGTTACTAGGAATGCATACAACACTGAAAACCACAGATGGATATGAATGGAACGGATTTCTCCAACAAAAATATAATTTTCCACAACTAAATTGGTTTTCATGTGATGTTTTTACAGGAAAATCGGGAGCAGAAAATTCAGCTAAACAAGGCCATAGAAAAGGACACAGAGTGAAAGGTTTCTCAACGCATCATCACAAGGACGAGGCTGAGAAAACCGAAGAATTCTTCGACGAGGCACACGACGTAGGTGGCAACGTGGCTTTCCATGGCCAATCTGGCAAATTTGGAGAAACTGGAGCTTCTTCGCACAAAGGGGAACACCTGGACGGTAAATTCAACACTGGGGAATCTAAAAAGGGAGTTCACTACGATAAGGAGTTTGTTGATGGAAAAGTTCACTCCAACCAAGGCCACTTCGGCGACAAGAAGTATTCAGGACACGGGGCGACACAGGGTGAACATAAGGTAATAGGAGAAGATGATGTTGAAGATCACCATGAGTCAAGCAAATTCTTTAAGCACGGTCCAGGTTTCTATTAGGTCAGAATGTATATTATGATTACTCTGCAGCCATATTGATCATGTCATCCACAAACTACTCTTAAGTGCTCTTTTGTAGGTATTTGAATAAATTTACTTCATTATTGAATCCTATTTTTTACTTCCTGAAGCCCTCGAAATATGTCGATATAAGTGATAATCAAATTAGATTTAAAAAAAATTAAGGGTAATATCGAAAAATATTTCCAAACTATGCGCATCTATGAAAACCAAAATACTGCTTCGGAGATATAGAGTGAAAAAAAATATATTTCTAGAAATACAGGGTGATAAAAATTATATTTTTTTAATTTTGATAAGAATTTTTGAAAGAAATTGATTTAAACTCGGCACATATTTTCAACACCGATCGACAAAGTTGATATAAAAAAAGAGCCTTTCTTAAAAACAAGTCTGATGGCTATAAAGCTGAGAAATCTTGTATTTTGGAAGAGGAACACGTAGAAGAATTATACTCAACCCTTTCACTGCGAAAATGAATTTTGAAATATTACTTCACATGCGCAATATTTCCGTCACCTGATTATTCGAGGTACCAAAATATGTCAATTATCGATATTTTCGAGCTGTTCATAGACGATGAAGTTATTCAGCACTTGCTAGAAGAAAACCAGGCGGTACGCGTTGTTTTTGAATTGCCCTGATCCGAAGATAGGAGCGGGGAAAATCAGATGCTTTTGAGCAATTTCATATCTAAGTGGGCACAATAACTTGCCGTCCAAGCGTCATTATTGGGACTCAAATGATGACATGAAAAATATCGCTGTAACACAATGTTTGCGTAGGGACAGATTTCTACAAATCAGTCGTTTCTTACACTGCGCAGATAATACCAAAATTGATAACAACGATAAGGCTTGGAAAATACGTCCTCCTATCAAAATGATGAAGAAGAGGTGTATTGACAATTTTGTTCCCGAAACCCATCTAGCATATGATGAGAGTATGGTCAAATATTTCTGACGTCATGGCTGCAAGCAGTTTATACGCGGTAAACCAATAAGATTTGGGTACAAAATATGGAGCCTCAACACAAAAGACGGCTGTTTGGCGAATTCTGAACTCTACCAGGGCAAAGGACCAAACGTCAATACGGACTACGAAAAATTATTTGGAAAAGCTGCTAGTCCTTTGGTAGTACTTCTAGATGAAATGCCTCAGGAAAAAAAGCAGTTGCCGTATAAGTTTTACGTGGATAATTTGTTTTCTGGTGCAGCGTTATTTTCATTTTTGGAATTCCGCGGTTATTCAGCTATTGGAACTATTCGGGAAAATCGGATCCCACGAGACTGTCCTTTGCTAACCAAAAAATCATTTAAAAAAAAATCAAGGCTATTTTGAAACGGCAATGGAGAAAACCGATGGCCATCTCTATGTAAGATGGATGGATAATGCAGTCGTCACAATGATTTCAACTTCTTGCGGTACCGAGAACATTAGCTACGTGAAAAGGTTTTTCCAGGAGCAAAAAAGATTCCAAGGCCAAAGGTAATCAAGAAGAATTCGTGGGAAGAAATGGTTCTGGCTCCTGATATGTTAGACGTAGCCATGCAAAATAGCTGGATTTTGTACAACAAGACAAGAAGGCAGAAGATTTCGCAGCTAGAATTCAAACGGGAGGTGGTCAATGTCTATTCGCGCAAGAACCGTGTATTACCGAAAGGAGCAGGGAGGCCGTCATCGTCATAAGGTTTGATCGAATCGATCATTGTGTGGAGCACACAGAAGGAAACAAAAAGAAGAGATGCACTCGTAGCAATTGCAAGTCAATAATACGGACAATGTGTTCAAAATGTAATGTTGGTCTTTGTGGTGACTGTTTCATTGCATTCCATTATCAGTAAAGTTCATATTATGTTGTAATTAGTTTGTAGAAAAAATAAACTATAATAACAAACTGTTTTACAACAATCTCGTCTTGTACGAGTGTGTCCCCTTTTTGAAAAATCATTTTTACTTTGAAAATGAAGATATCCCAAAACATGTGTCACAAGCGCCTAGTGTTGCCATATGGCAACAGCAGATTTTGAAAAAACCCAAATTCCAGTTACGTTGTGATATTTTTTTTTCCTCTTTTGAAAGCGTTTATGACTTGTTGGAGGCCAAAAAATTCTCAAAAACGAAAATAAGTTAATTCCGGCGCTAATGGTTTAAAGGTTGTAAACTTCCCTACTAGTGATGATAGATGACGAAATCGTCAAAGATGACGTCACAAGGCCATTGTGAGCAATAAGTTTGAATGGAACCCTACGGCAAGCGACACCTCTTTTAAAATTTATCGAAAAAACCTATTCAATGATACTAATTTTGTTTGTGTTTATGGCAGTTTTGGCAAGTCGCTTTCAAAAAACGCAAAGCTGTGATGAATTAAATCAGTTAATACTAAAATTCCAAATTCAAGCTCCGCCTCTGGATAGTTGTCAATAAGCTGACGTTTTTGTTAGTCTCCCTAATTCGACGTTTTTGTAATTGTAATTTTTGTACATTTAATAATTTGTGTATTGTTGATCGTTTAACTGTTTTAGCAGCTTTTGGTACTTTTAATATTTTTGTACATTTTAATAATTTGTTAAACTGTTGTGAGCCGAACGTTTAAGTGCTTCAAGAAGCGAAATGGTACGTGCTTTAGGTGATAAAGTAGCAGCGATCCTAATTCTTGGTGAAACTGTACAAAATATTCATGCAGCAGAACGCATTTTTAATGAGAGGTTTCCCGATCGCCCCGTTTCGAGGACTTATTTGAGGGAGCTTCTTCGTAAGTTTGAAACAACGGGTAGTATTCATGATGCGAAACGATCTGGCAGGCCACAAATTTCTGATGAGAAAAAAATTGATATACTGGCAGAAGTAATAGTTAATCCTACTTCTTCAACAACTCACGTTGCATCTACCTGTGAAGTCAGTCGAAGTACAGTACACAGGGTGTTGAAAAATAACAAATTTCATCCATACAAATTAAAAATGGTTCATCAACTCTCAGACGACGACCCAGACCGAAGACTAGAATTTTGTGAAAATATGGAAACTGAAATTAACCAACAGCCAGACTATGTCAAAACAATTTGTTTTAGTGACGAAAGTACTTTCTATCTAAATGGAAATGTAAATATACAGAATGTGAGGTATTGAAACACATACCCAATTTCCCCAGAAGGTGAATGTTTGGGCAGGTATCCTGGGAAACCGCATCGTTGGGCCTCTTTTTTTAAATACTGATTTAACTGGTGAGGTTTATCTGGAGCTGTTGCAAAACGCAATAGAATCGTTAATCCTTGAAATTTTTGAAGATAATCCAGATGAATTCGGCAATTTGGAAATAACATTCCAACAGGATGGTGCTCCTCCACACTATTACGGTGCAGTAAGACGGTATTTGGATGAGGAGTATCGTGGTAGATGGATTGGACGACGAGGTTCAACGGAATGGCCAGCTCGATGACCGGACCTCACACCTTTAGATTTTTTTCTGTGGGGGTACCTTAAATCGAAGGTTTACGCTACTGAACCTGACAATATTTACGTTTTAAAAAAACGTATTGTTGCAGAATGTGAGGCTGTTTCCGCAGACACATTTGCAAAAGTACGAGAAGAGTTTAAAAATGGGATAGTTCACTGTCAGGAAGTGAATGGAGGTCACTTCGGGCAATTTCTTTAAGTAGATACTGATTCTTAAATCTGTAATTAATATCATACTGAATGGAATTTAAATTTTAATGTTTACTAATGAGCCATTAAAACTGCCATAAACAGAAACAAAATTAGTATCATTGAATAGGTTTTTTCGATACCTTTTAGAAGAGGTGTCGCTTGCCATAGGGTTCCATTTAAAATTATTGTTCACAATGGCCTTGTGAAGTCATCTTTGACGATTTCGTCATCTATCATCACTAGTAAGGAAGTTTACAACCTTTAATATTCAGTTTCCAAATTTCACTTGTTTATGTATAATCGTTCCAAAAATAAGAGGGGAGAGGGGACTTTTGAGAAGCACTGTATATGAAACATTCTTTGAAAAACTTGTACAAAAAAGTATTGTTTGTAGCACGTACGCAAATGGCTTTCGCGGACTCATCTTCATATTACGGACTCAGCTAGCACCTTACGATTCGTCCGCGAAAGTTTCATGCGTGCTTGTTAAAATTTATCCAATGTCAGTTGAATATGTACAGGGTGTTACAAAATTCAATACAAATATTTCAAGGGTGCATTCCTCTGGTCAAAATAAGACTTTTTTTCCCATAAACATGTGCCCTAAAATTCATCCCCTCCAAGCTACAGACATCGCAAGTTGCGCGAGAAAAATCGTAAATTTTGAATTGTGGCTACAATTATGCATCAAATGTTCGGAAAATGCACAGGCTCTTGGTTTTTTGGACGCTCTATTCATTTCTTGCTTCAAAAATAAGTTAACTGATTCAAAGGGGTGAATGAGGGGTGCCTACAGTTTCTATTTATAGCCAAAATTTTCTATTTAAAAAAAAAATATTTGA
The DNA here is from genome assembly GCA_018342105.1 of Gonioctena quinquepunctata. Lineage (NCBI taxonomy): Eukaryota > Metazoa > Arthropoda > Insecta > Coleoptera > Chrysomelidae > Gonioctena > Gonioctena quinquepunctata. The sequence continues at coordinate 126,594 of JAFIRS010002075.1, read as the reverse complement.
ATATCACAGTTAAGTTGGCCATGAAAAAACCTGTAATTTTGGTCTCTTGCTTTTTTTTGAATCAGATAACAATTTTCGAGAAAATTGCTGGCAAATGAAAGGGGAATATTGAAGTAACAAACTAACATACTTAGTGGGCTATGAATTTTTACCTTGTTTCCCCCTTTGACGCTTTTGACGTTCAAATTGTAACAGCAATTTGATTTACTTGTAAGTGTGACGTTTGTGTTTAACGGTTTAGTGAAAATTGTTTATATCCATACCATGTTCAACGTGTTCAAGGATTCCTCCCAGGGGATTTCCCGCGACGCTTGCAGTTCACTAGGTGGGTACTTGGAAAGTGCGAAAGAAATCCGAATTTTTTATCCCACATCCTTTTTACTGACTAGGCTAAATTTAGCCGCGATGAAGTAGTAAATTTCCACAATAGTCATGTCTGGGCTGTAGAAAATCCGCACAATATTATAAAAAAACGTCATCATGTGCCAAATGTATTGGCCGGAGTAATGGAAGTAAACACTCCGAAATCCCTAATCTGTAGTCTTTACCCTCCGAACTGACTTACTATAGCTCGTCCAGTATTGAAACGACCACTTTGTCCTTCCCCTACAAAATAACAAATTTTTCTCGAAGATGCCCGAGCCATTAGGTACCTTTACATTCACGCGCAATCACGCGCCACGTTCCAATCGCGCGCGAAAGAACGTCAGTGTAATGGTAATAAATCACTCGGTTTTTAGACGTGTTGAAACCTGCATGATAACGTACGTTCTTTCCCAAGGGATTTTGTGCAGTTGAGTTTTTCAAGTTGTTTTCACTATCACGCGGTCAAGCTTGTGTAGTTTCAAGACTGTGAGTATGTTTTAATTTTCGTCAAACTTGTAGTTTTTTATTGTTATGGTATTGTTTTACAGGTGAGAAGCGTTAGATTCACGCAATGACAGATTCACGATATTGGAGTAAAGAAGCAGTTACAAATTTTATTGAAATATATAAAAGTGTTCCATGTCTATGGAAAGTCGCGAGTATATCTACTAATCGCAATTTAAAAAATGCCGCTTACGACAAACTTGTGGAGTTTTGTAAAACAATAAATCCTGAAGCTAATCGGAATTACGTTGTTAAAAAAATACAAAGTTTCCGCGGGTCATTTAGAAAAGAATTAAAAAAAATAGAGGACTCAAAACGAAGTGGAGCTGGTACGGATGAAATTCATTCGCCAACACTATGGTACTTTGATTTACTTATGTTTACAATGGACCAGGAATTACCTACAAAAAGTATATCCAACATTGACGAAGAGGAGACGGAAACTTTCATTATTGAAGAAACCGAAGATAGTCAAACACTTGACAAATATGAAGATGATGGTTCCGAACTCAATGATACACAGGGAATTTTTCACATATTCATTTATTAAAAACCAAGTTACTCAAAATTAAGCTTTACCTCTAATTAACATTTCATCTTGCCAATGAACTTTTCCATCTGTATTAAAATAATGAGTATAATTATCTCGGTTAATTTTAGCAGCTTCCATATAATTTTTTCTTTTGCAATTTTGTAAATTTATCATTTCAACGGCATTTTTTCGCCAGTCACCCATGTGCAATTCATGTGATACAAGGTTTTCATGATCAAATGTTGTCGATGATGTATAGGACGTATCGCGCTTTCTGAGAAAATTGTGTAAGGCACAAATAGCAAGTATAACATAATTTATGTTTTCGGGATAAGTCATATGTATAGGCGTATGGAGGATTCTAAATCGTGCAGCTATAAGTCCAAATGCATTCTCAGAGACATTTCTTGCACGCGATAGTCTGTAGTTGAAAATTCTTTTGTTATAAGAAAGATCCCTTTGGGGAAATGGTTTCAAAAAGTGTTCATTTAAAGAAAATGCTTCATCTACCAAAAAAACGAAATTCATCTTATGTTCAGTTTCATTGTTGTTTGGTAAATTCAACTGTTCTGAAACAAACATCAAATATGATTATAAACCCTGTTTAATAATAATAAGTTGTAGAACAGACATTATCTCCAGTTCAACCTTACCCATCACCAACTCTATTTTCACCTATCAGCCCATACAGTACTGTTTCATCCAATTCTTTTTCAACTCAGCAAGACCAAACATCTCAGACAAAAACATCATCAGATTTAACATCGTTTTATGAACAAGCAAGTAGTTCTTATCAGATTTTGTAGCTGTAGTTTGTTTTTATAATATGAAATAGACAATTTCTGTTAAATAAAGAAGAAGAAGAAGAAGAATTTTACATAATGCTGGTGCTGATATTTCGGTAGAAAATTTTAAATCTTCGAACGAACGGCCTGTAGCTAAATATCTTAACGTTGCTGTTAATCTTTCTTCGACTGTTATACTTTCCGCATTCTTGTATCTTTTTTAGCAATTAAAGGGGAAACCAGATTCAACAATATGCGAAATGATTCTGAATCCATTCGCGAATAATTTTTAAAATCCATTGGAAACTTATCACGCAACTCATTTATCAAAGGCATATGCCCATATTTGTTCCGATTTTGCATCCATGCTTTTACCCAACAAATCCTTTTTTGACGATTATTTAAAGTATTCAGATAGGTCAGGCATGGCACAGAGCTACCTTTGTCTTTCGTTTTCGGTTTTTAATTTTGTCCATTTTGGTCAAACCGTATATAAAACTGTTGAAATGTTTAACACTCCACGAGCAACGACTAGCACGAGTGAAACTTGGCACTTTTTGATTTACACTAGCAGTTTTATCGTCTACGATTCTCGGTACAGGCCAAAACCAAGCGATTGGAATGTTGCAATTTTAAGGAGACAAATTTTACAACGCGACACTCTTGGCCACGCGAAAACACTCGCGATCGGACGTGGCGCTCCAATCGCGCGTGATTGCGCGTGAATGTAAAGGTACCTATTGTCTAACTGTGGCTATTAATAGAAATTCCATAGGCATACCAAATTATTTGATATAGGCGAAACACGAGACGTAGTTTTTGGCGGACGAGTTTTGTGATTATGGTCCGATTTTCATTCAAAATTGGTATGCGGGGTTTTCGGGATCGGAGATTATGAATTTTTCGTCGAAGTTGAATAAATAACTGCACTACATATTTATCAATCAAACAAACCTAACCTTTCAAACGCTGCATGACAAGCCACTGGTGAAGATTCGCCGTAGCATAAGCAGCCACATTAAATCGTGTCTCTCGTGTATTCCCCCTCTCTACCTACCAAATGGTCGTTTCAATACTGGACGAGCTCTACATGTCAAGGGTATACAAACGCGATTGAATTTTTTTTAATAGAGTATTACATTTTTTTTTATCGCTTCGGAGAATTTACCAAGATTGGAGATTCCGAAAATGTAACTAGACTAATTTTGCAGATTAGAGATATAAATGACATTATCAGCAAGAATATCCAATTACAGTAATCTTATCTAATTTTTATTTTCGATGCGTATATATACGTCTAGAGCAGTTAAGCGGCTAGCGTATATATACGTCAAGAGCATTGAAAGGGTTAATACTTCAGATGAAACTTTTTCGACCACAAAGTTATAATTGAAAAATCTAAAAAAAAAAAAATATTTTGGTATTTTTTTAATAATTTTAGGTTGTACTGATTTTTGGTGTTGCTGGTTCAAATGATGAAGACTGATATTGAGAATATGTATGACAAGTTGTTAATTACCCCACATGACACAATAACCAATCTGTAAATATAATTTCAAGTAACTCAACACTTAAATGTTTACCGAAAATCTTCTATATCTAAATCGCCAGTTATGAATTCCCCATTTTTTCGAAACCGTATGACAACCAGACTAATTGTTCCGAAGTGTTTGAATCATGCATAAACCACATATCTCTTCGGGTCTGCAATGGAACATGTTCCAGAAGTCCATTCAAATAGTTCTGAATGAACTCCAAATAATAATAATGATACTAATAAATGATTGTATTGGCTACAGAGAGGTTACATCTAGGTTGTTACAATTCAGTAATCCTACAGCCAAAAGGCAGAGTTAACGCTTGCTCGTACATGAGAGTATAAACAAGCATTCTCTTACACTCAACCTTAAAAGGGAAAAAAGAAAAAAAAACGTGAACATATACTTATACAAAAACAGATTATCAAAGTTAAATGGTAAGTAAGCTAAAGATTAATGTTAAGGGAACTGAAATGAACAAATCGAGTGGGAAGACAATTCAGAAATGTATGAAGCCATCAAATAGTTTTTGTTTCAGTTTTTTTTTTTTAACTCTGGTGGTTTAGTTTGTTTAATTTCGTCGGAAATCCTATTGTAAAGCCTGGATGACTGAAATGAGGCTGTGGAGTGGCGAGGAGGGGTTAAAGTGATTTTTGGAATATCAACAGAAATGGATCTCTAAAACAAAGGTGGCTATTCCTGAGAATAAGGGGGAAATTAGACATGAGTAATTATTCAACAGAAAACATAACTCCATGTCGCTACAACTTGTATGCTGTGTCCAATCATAGTGGAACATCCTATAGCGGACCCTACACGGCTTACTGTAGGCACCCTTATGCAGGCACATGGCACGAGTACAATGACCCCAGAATATCACCGATATCATCAAAATCCGTTATAAGTGGAAAAGCATTCGCCCTCTTCTATGAGCAAGAGGGCACCAAATCATTTATTTGAAATGTTTTCTATTGTATTGTATTTTGTACTCAAAAGTTACTTGTAGACTATGAATATGTATTAAATACATCATCCCAGTTATAAATGTTACTGAATTAACGTTATCATTATAATTTGGGCTTTGAAATTTTTCATTTCAGATAATGGTGGATGCTCGTGATGAATGCCGTCGAATAAAAGTGCATTTTTATCAAAAATCTTTGCTCCGATCGACTTTACACACGAGTACTTTTATTCAGAAAATTGTCTGGGAAATCTTGTTTTGTTGAAAAATCTTGAAAAATCTCAGTGATATCAAAGTTTTGAGTGTGGACCATCAAGGGCAGTCCGTTCCTGACTGTGTAGCAAACCGACTGACTGACGCATCGAAAGAATTAATTTTTTTCGTCAATCACCAAAATTTGTTTGATTTTCAATATTCACTTGAAATGTTATCACAGTAAAACATTTTTCATTTTGTAACTTCGATGGCCCGTAACTTGGGACACCCTATATAAACGGGGACGTCCCCAATAGATAGTATTTCTATGAAATCTACCTATTGGAGAAAAACTTATTGCATTCTTCTCTTGTCTCTGTCTAGATTTTACTCATAATAAAAATACAATTACCCTTCGTTGGGTGCGATTTAGGTTCTGACAAATCTGCAGTTCTTTTCAGAATTGCGATAATCCTCGCAAGAGATATTTCGAATAGTGTTTTCTGGAGTTTCTCCAGCACAATCCTAAGTAGTTTATACCGAATGAAGTGAAACAGAATTCGATTCAACATGCTTTTATTATTTCACCGATTTTCAATATTCACTTGAAATGTTATCACAGTAAAACATTTTTCATTTTGTAACTTCGATGGCCCGTAACTTGGGACACCCTATATAAACGGGGACGTCCCCAATAGATAGTATTTCTATGAAATCTACCTAATGGAGAAAAACTATTTGCATTCTTCTCTTGTCTCTGTCTAGATTTTACTCATAATAAATATTACCCTTCGTTGGGTGCGATTTAGGTTCCGACAAATCTGCAGTTCTTTTCAGAATTGCGATAATCCTCGCAAGAGATATTTCGAATAGTGTTTTGTGGAGTTTCTCCAGTACAATCCTAAGTAGTTTATACCGAATGAAGTGAAACAGAATTCGATTCAACATGCTTTTATTATTTCACCGATTCAACAACCTCAAAGGCCGTATAACTCGAACATCCTGTCTAGGAACATACCTACATCAGACCATTGTCTCCATATCCAATCAAGCAAAAACAATTTCCTTATAAATAGTTTGGCCTCTCAATATAAGCCATCGATTGTGCTATTAGTCTTTGAAATGATTGGAGTTATCAGTTTGCTCTCTGGGATAGTTCTCTTCCATACCTTAAAATATGCAGGAGCTGGTTATCCAATGGGATTGGGATCGATGGGAGGAGTTGGTGGACAGTTCATGGGTGGAGGAGTTGGTGGACAGTTCATGGGTGGAGGAGTTGGTGGACAGTTCATGGGTGGAGGCTTTGGAAGAGCAGGAATGGGCTATGGAGGAATGGGATATGGCGGAGTTGGATTAGGAGGTTGGTTTATTGTTTATATATTAGCTTCACTATGCTTGTGCGTGTATATAAATATATATATATATATATATATATATATATATATATATATATATATATATATGCCCGAGAATGGTTCGAATCTACTGAAAAAAAGAAACATGAAATTCCTCGACAAATATCAAATCCTGTCAAAACAACTATTTTTTAAAACTCAAATAAATGAGGCATAAACATTGAACATCCTGTATTAAGCAACTTCGTTAGACACGAATCAATCACTTCTGTGTATGAGTTTCAGGGATATATCCCTTGCTTTGCCATTTGAGCAATACCGGGATCAATGTATTGAAATCAATGAAACCAATACATAAACCATTGACTTTGAGTGTTCCACAAGGTACCGTACTTGGACCATTACTCTTTACGTATACTTGAACGATTTGTTCGGGATAGTGGAAGAGGGCAATGTGATGAGTCGATAAAGCGATATTCTATATAGCTAATGATTGGATTGAACTGAAAACTTTAGTTAAGAGTTATTTACGTGACAAATGAGATATATAATCTGTTTCCTAATGTGAGATAGCAATAAAATGTAAATTCCGATAATCAGGGTGGATAACTTAACGGTTGTATTGTAAACCTGCAATGATAGCTTTGAAAAATTCCGTATTTCAGTTATTTAAGACGTAGACACCCCGAATGGGTCCTAAATTAGGGTCACCTCAATTTGTAACAATAAAAAGAAGAGTTTTCTGAATGAAATTCATGTGACAGCGGCGTAACTACAGGTAGTTTATTAGAATAATACGAGAATACATAAATTGGAATAAATGTTAATATTTATAAAAAAACTACTATTTACAATACAACTGATTTTTTTTATTTTAGCCATCATATTGCGAGTAATCCGTTGGGGTCTAGAAAAATTATAAGGGGCTCTAGTGTTTTCTAGCATGTTATCAGCTTCCCACATTCTTTTCTCTATTCCATTCACATGTTCGACGCCCTTACTCCATTTTTTGCAATTCAGTCTCTATTCCCTCTTGCAAGATGTTTTCAACGTCTCTTATTTTAAAAGTAGTGTTATTACTTGCTACAAGCCCTTTTACTTGCGCCCACACCAATTCTAGGGGGTTCAATTCACAGTGATATGGCGGAAGTACCGTTATATTCCGTTTTGGAGCAATTTTGCCGACAACCAATTTCGTACAAAAGAGGTTTATTCAACTTTAAAATGTCCAGTAGCTCCTTTTTCAGCATATATTTGTGAAATTACTTCTTATTTAAAGTAAGCTAATGAATGATGTAATTTTTTTGCAAGGCGACGTTGTTATTTTTTCGGATTTTCTTGAGTGGTAGCTGGCATTATCCATGACTGTAATAGACCCAGAAGGAATAAGATCTAGCATTTGCTGGAAGTATTCTTCAAAAACATCTGCGTTCATGTCTTCATGATAGTCTCCAGTCCGTTTTGATTGAAATGCCAGTAAGCCACCATCGACAAATCCATTTTTGCTACCAATGTGAGTAATTATTAATCTTTACCTTTTCCCGAGGGTGCTTTATTTCATGGACCATCCTTCCATGAAAGCTTGCCTCGCGCATTTTATATTTTTATCCTGCCATATTTTACCAACGATATATCCCTCATTTAACCAAGTTTCGTCCATATAATAGATATTTCTGTTTTCCCTTCGAAACTGTCTAACTGCCCTCAAATATCGTCGCCAGCAGATGGTTTCGTCTTTCTCTATCAAAAGTAATTTTCTGTTTTGATTTTTTTTCATAACGAAAATTTATTTCCTTCAAAGTTTTGCATACTTTCTTTCTACCCATGGGTAGAATGAAATCATCTTTTTTCATTTCAGACATTATTTTGTTCAAGGTAGGTATTTCTTTTTTAAGTAAAACGAGTATATGATTCTTCTGATGACAGTCTTTTCATCCTCATTTATTACAGTTTATTTTCTTCCTGTACTTCTCTTTGGTGACCTGATGGGGCCGCGTTTATCCTCGTGCGCAAGTCGGTATACCTACAGGAATGATTGAAAAATTAGCCAAATGCGAAAATATTTTATTAGCATTAGCAAAAACACCAACGTCTATTGTATTATTGATCGGGCTCCAAGATCATCTACATTGCGAGTTTCTAACTTGGAATAAATTCAGTAACTCAAAGACAGTTGTTTTGTTAGAAATATGCCCAGACAGGTCGATTTTTATTTTGAATTGCGCTCGTTTTTATGTAAGAAAATGTTATACAGGTGTCTCAAATTTGAGATATGACGTCATCGAAAGTGGGGTGTTATTTTGTTTTAGTTGTTTAGTTATGAAGTTGGGAGAAAATCCATATTTCCCCCCCCTATAATTTGCCTTCGGCCCGTCCCTGATTTATGTCAAGAGGTATGTGTTTAAAAATTTTTGTCAAACTGTTGACAATGTCAAACAAAAAAATTAAATAAAAACAGGTAAGGAGAGTAGCATCGTATCGAGCGAGGATATTTACCAAGGTTATTAGTTTGTCGTTTTGTAAGAAACGACGTTTGTTGAAAAATCTAACAAAATGCCGTACTTAACTGAAACCCACAAGATTTAAATTTAATGATGATTGGCTACTAGAGATGGGACAAGAACACAAAATGAAGTTATTCATTTATTCAGAGAGAAGAATTCTGATTTACCACCCATATCGCAGAGTACCATAAGCAAGATTGAAAAACAGTTTCGGGAAAATGGGCATTTAGGAAAAACAAAGAATCATCGTCAGAGTGCCCTCAATGAAGATGTCGAAATGAATGTACTCCTCTCGTTTGAAGAGTTCCCACTAGGCAGATAGCTAGGGAACTCGGAATTAGCCAGTCTTCAGTGATGAAAATTCTGAAAACCCATAAATTTCATCCTTATAAAATGACAATCCTCCAGGAACTCACCGAAGATGATCCGAATAGAAGAATCCAATTCTGCGAAGAAATGATCGATCTACCAGACAGAAATGTTGTAAACATAGAAAACGTCCTGTTTTCTGACGAAATGGTGAGGTAAATCGTCAAAATTGTCGTTATTGGGTAGACAACAACCCACACTGGATGAGGGAAGGCCACACTCAATATACAGCAGAATTTAATGTTTGGGCAGGGATTGTTAGTAATCGAGTAATAGGACCAATTTTTTTCCAAAGGAATCTCAATAGAGATAGATATTTAGAATTCTTGCGGGAAGAACTAGTTCCGCTTTGGCTACTCTGTTTCCTGATCCGGATGAAGCCGATGTCCCGAATAGAAACATCTGGTTTCAACAAGACGGTGCGCCTCTCCATTTTAAAAGACCTGTCCGGCGTATCTGGATGATGTATTTACAGGCAGATGGATTGGTAGAAGAGGAGCTGTTGAATGGCCTCCCAGGTCTCCGGATTTAACACCTATGGACTATTTCAAATGGGGGTACTTGAGAAGCAAGGTTTTCAACACCAAACATTGAGCAGTTACAAGAACGAATACGACAGGAGTGTAGACTAATTTCCGCCAAAGTAATTAGAAACGTTCAAAACGAGTTTAAATTCCGTTTAGGATATTGTCAGTTAGTTAATGGACAACATTTTGAGCATTTATTGAAGAAACATATTTGAGTTGATATCAGATAGATCAATCAGGTGAATCTCATTTTCGAATTAGTTGATGTTTGTTACATATCTGTCAAACGACAAGGAATAAAAATTTGATATTTGGTACGCATGTGTAACTTACTATACCCTTTAAAAAAAGCCATAAAAAAATTAAGATTGTCATTTAAAAAAATAGTCGATGACGTCATATCTCAAATTTGAGACACGCTGTATATCATTTCTCACATAAAAACGAACGCAATTCAAAATAAAAATCGACCTTTCCAGGCATATTTCCAACAAAACAACTGTCTTTGAGTTACTGAATTTATTCCAAGTTAGAAACTCGCACTGTATATTGAACGGACTGACACCGCCATCTACCGAAATATTTCTAAAATGAGAGAATACATGCAATGGACGGCAACCAATATTCATTGAGTAACTAATGAACTAATGATTAATGATTAACTAGTAAATAATTCAACTTGATAGCAAAGGAATATGACTGAAAAATCGGACGAATGCGAAAATATTAGTGAAGGGACTGCCACTGCCATCTACCGAAATCTTTCATAAACTGAAAGAATACAGTTTACTACATCACGTAGCAATGTATTCGGAATGGTGTCTCAATTTCATTGAGTAACAACTTATTTAGTAAAAAATCTCATTTCAACTCTGAAAAACCTGAGACTTTCGGAAATATCACCAAAAAATCACCAGAATGCGAAAAAAAATTGCAAAAAGATCCAGGTCTAGCTGTATTGATCGGGCTGACACAGGGTTCCCACTCCCAGGCGCGATCCCACTACTGCACGACGCGGAGACTTTTGGCTGCTGGGTTTCCCCCCTGGCCCGATTCGCCTCTCCTTAGCCGACCTGGTTGTCCCAGACTCCTCCAGGACACCCATATCGACGCCATGCTTAGTGTGGACACCCGGTCGACGTGAGAAACCTTGCACCAGGCCTCCCGATCTCAAACCATCCGCTGAATCTGACCTCCAAGTAGCTTGGATTACAGGAGACGCCACGCTCCCAGTCGAGAGAAGAGCGAATTTACTGCTTTATGCAGTACAATTTGGATGTGAATGTAGGTCAGATTTTTTTTTGTGATAACTTATTGGTTTATTAGCGCGAGAAATAATAAAAAAATTATTTTCAGTTTAAAAAAAAGTAATTGATGACGGTTTGTGGATCGGAAAGGGATATTGTGGGTAGGTAAATAAACTAATGATTTACATTTTTTTTCAATGGGAACAATTATTTAAAATATATACCTACCTATTCTATTACTATCTTATTCGAACACATGTCAACAATTTGTGTAACTGGGAATGTTGAGTTTTGGTGGCGAACAGCGTTGAACACATTGAGAATTAGTATATAATTATAGCTCGTCCAGTATTGAAACGACCACTTTGGACTTCCCCTACCTAACAACCAATTTTTCTTGAAGATACCCGAACCATTGTCTAACTGTGGCTATTAATAGAAATTCCATAGGCGTACCAAATTATTTGGTATAGGCGATACACGAGCCGTAGAGAACTTACACTCCTATAACTTCTGAATGGAAAAAATATTTTTCGACAAATCTGCCAGAGGGCATTTTGGCAAGGTAACAAGTAAACTATTGCAAAGTTGAATAAATAACTGCACTACCTATTTATTATTCAAACAAACCTAACCTTTCAAACGCTGCATGCCAAGACACTGGTGAAGATTCGCCATAGCATAAGCAGCCACATCAAATTGTGCCCACTCGTGATTTCCTCCTCTCTACCTACCAAACGGTCGTTTCAATACTGGACGAGCTATACGAGATAACGAGCGAGAAATGTGGCCATTACTCGTGAGAATGAAGTTTGTCGTGAATCATTCGAGCGAGTAATGGCTATTTCTCGCGAGCAGAATACTATACTTTTTCTGTGACTTATATCAGGACTATTTGAAAATAAGATTCATTGTGAAGGAAATCCTTAAAGAGTGTAATTCATTTAATTGCATAATAGGAAGTTTTTATCGAATGAAAAAATCTACAACTATATTTCGAAAAATTTCATAACATAAACAAAATCATTTTTTGTTAACCCTTTCGCTGCGGAGCGACATAGTGAGTAACTCGCCCGGAGCTGCACTTGTTTTTTCAATAAAAATTGATTTTTTATTTTTAATATTTTAGTATTTGCCAATGTTTAACTAATAGTAACACGATAATAGGGTTTTGTTTCCTCGACATACATGCGTGCCAGCAGCACCCAGCACACAATTTGTTGCCCTGTGCGCCCTGGCACGCATGAGTATCATAAACATTTGTTTGTTTTTTTGTGTAAAAATAACAAAATATTCAAAACATAAATATTTATTTTCGATAAAACAGAAAATAAAATCAGAAATTTAAAATAAACGAAACTATAAACAAACATAACAAAAAAATAATACAATTCCAAGCAAAACAAACGAGAGCAACTTTTACGAAAAAATATTCATGAAACTTGTGTATTTTTCATGCGGCATGAAAAACCGGAAAACACTCAACACAAAGACCGGGTTCTCCAGGACATCTAGTGCAGTGATACATGGTCATCTGACGTTTATTACCCTGGGAACAAACCCGACATCTTTTTCTATTTGTCCGTCCTTGCTCATTTTTAAACATAATTTTTGAAATATTGAGTTCTACCTCTCTGACTCTGGTGGTTTTTGTTTTCGTTGTGTTTAGCAATCCCTCCAATATTGCAATTCTATAGTCATAAAAGGACATTTTTCGCCCAGAATACTTATTATATAAAAAAAAGGAGTTCATTAGACCCGCCACACTATACTCCATGCTGTACCGACAAACAAAATCAAAATCCAGAACGGCACAAAATTTTATGTCTTATCTGGTCTTCACAACACGCTACCAACGATAACACACCTCTCTGTAAGGCTGCTAGCGATCTGGCCGTTTGTTTACACGTAGACCCGCGGCCAGTGTTGGCAACCATGAAGAATGAAAATATGGTACCAACCTAATGAAAATATGGTATCTCAGAATTGTGACATTCGTGACGTCATCGTAGGTGACTGAAGAGATACATCTAATTTTGGCGCATGCGCATAAACGAATGCTTGCCAATTAAGATCGTTCCATTTCCAGAGCTTCTCCCCGATTAGCCGCTAGAGGCGCAAGGGAGAATGTTTTCGGCTCTAATTCGCCAATGTCTCTAGGTTGAGGTCGCAATGCTGCCAAAATCAAATCATTGGTAAGGATTGTGGTTTGAAATTATAAATTAACGAAAGTAACAATCAAATATATATCCGTCCCCCTAGAAAGATTTTAGCGAGAAAATGAGTAAACAATAACAAAGAGGTTATAAAAATAAAAGAAAATATATAGCAAAAAAACAGATACCTTGGTTTTCTGTCAATAACTACCCTACCTTAACATGAAAATCAAGCTTTTTCCAAAAATAAATAAAAAATCAACAAACTCTACTCAGGTATCCGAATATCAACATCATCAGCCAAATTTTCATCGCAATCATTTGTGCCACATAACTTCTGTTTAGTCATACGACTAAGCATTCCATCACTTACTGAAAAATTATAACGACCATCGTTCATATGCAAAATGAACAGAATGATTTGAATACATCTCCTGCAACTGGTTTCAGCCACATCTTAAAAACATTTTTATCCATCCACTCTTTCCTAAATTTTTGTTTTCGTTTGATTTTTTTCTTAGGGCTCTCGGCAGCTGAGGAGTTTCAAGAATCCGAATTCATAACTAATGCATGAACGAACAGACTATTAGCAGAAAATCAAACACAGCAAAGGAGAAACATAAAACAGAAAACGAATTTAAAATATTCAAAACATATTCTGTTTATATTGTATCCAAATTCAAAGGACAACTTGCCCCTTGTCACTTGTCTGACTTTTCACATGTCTGTGATCACACAGTCACCATTGTCGCCACCCTAAAGTATACAGTAACCAGTAACTTTCGTGTACATTCGGTCAGTGTCGGTAACCCACCGCATGCTGACGCGCACATTGGATGTCATGCCAAATTAAAATTTTATTTACTCGAAATATGGTACAAACAGCGTACCTTATAACATTGTTAAGGTACAAGGTACAATGATCCAAATAATGGTACGTGTACCTTAAATATGGTACGGTTGCCAACACTGCCCGCGGCATACATGAGTGCCAGTCGCATCGCCCGAGGAATCGCTGCGTCGCGCATGTATGCCAGGCGCACTGAAAGTGTTAATGAAGTTATTAGTAAAATTGGAACAGTTGAGAATCATAACTGAAGGTATCGAGGATTCTATATCCAAATTCACATTTCCATTTTTCATTTCCGAAGTGTTCTGTGCAATACATGTTTGTGAAATGTTGCTGGTACTGGTAGAAGGTTTCATTGAACCCAATATTTTTTCTGCAGTATTCATTTTATTTTTCATCGAATCATCTATGTATCCTTCCGCCACAGATGTTGACTTCCACCCTGCATGCCTCTTCAAAGAAGTGATGTCTCCACTAGCAGGGTGGCAGATGATCTACGAAAGGTATGCCCAGTATATAGTTCTGGATTTGGTAGTTTCAAAAATGTTGCGATTTGTTTTCCCATGGCTCCGAATTAATTTATTCCAATTCTTTGATTGGTGCATTTACCTTTCTGATAATAAAAAAAATGAATCTGTTAATATCTGTTAATATATTACTCGGTCGTAACGTGATTTATTCTATTAATTGCATTGATGTATATTTATTATTTGTTATATCTATGAAATATTAATCTCTGCCACCACTATTATATTCTGTTTGCATTTGTATATTTGATCGATTTATTCTTGTTATTTTTTTTATCTTCAAATTGTTTGTAAAAAATTGGTAAAGTTGAAAATCAGCTCTCAGCTGACACTTCACCATTTCATATTACCTAAATATGAATAAAGGCCATTTATTTTATTATTATTATATATTTAATACAAATATGGCGAAAAGGCTCAGTTATGGTGAACTTCCGAACAATTTTCGTTTTGGTGTTTGGTATGGTGACTAATATAGCCGATCCAAGATCTTCCAAGTCCCCTATTTTCATAGAGTGCATTTCATTCGCACGACAGGCTCCCATGATTCCCATGATCAGTGCAACCTAAAAAAAAGATACATAAAAAATATTTCCAATTTTCGTTATTTTATTCAATTTTAAACAGTTTGATAATTGTTAAATCAGTGGTTGGAAAAGAAAAAAAACCTCACCGGCGACGGCGTGATTCGAACTCACGATCACTGGGTTGAAAGCTTAAGCTATGTGCTACCGAGGTGCTTGCAAATTAAAGTGATATGAAGCTATTCAAGTTCCTAACTAGGTTCTATCATTTTGTTGAGTGAACTTTTGAAAAAATATCAATTTCTTACCTTTGTCGCAAGATATATTCCGTCAGGTGCTTTGTTTATGAATGAATTTATTTCATCTGGGGTGAATGTTTGAGCCTTTCTCAGTATATAACCATCGGATTTGCATTTCAAAACGCACGTAGAATGGTACTTCTTAACATTGAATATTGTGTCCAAAGCGAGGACGATTTATATTTTGAGCTAATTGGGAAAAATATGCTAGAAGTATATTTTCCGGAAACGAATTCACATTATTTTTCTTTCGCCAATCCATAGGTATATCGTCTCATATTTTTTCTGGATTTATTTGGTAATAGATTTGAAGATGTTATTTTCGCCGCACTACAAATTTCTGGTGGGGTACACTCGTTGTCACTTTCCGAATCCATCTTTTTCTTCTTGTTTTTCGTTAGAAACTATAATATTTTACAAAACGAACTGTCAATTCAATGATTATGACGTTTGAGAACAAGTTTGAAGTTGTTAAATTCTCAAGGCATACTTGCGAATGGAAACAATTCAAACACAACTGCACAGTAATGAATATGCTCATCTGTGATTGGCTTCAAAGTGTTGAGTAATGAATCTGGTTCAACTGTGATTGGTTCGAACCTGTTTCAACTGTGATTGGTTCGAACCTGTTGATCTCATTGGAACTTTTAAATTTACAAACATCGACAGCAATATCAGCAGAAGCCAATGACGAAGAAGATTGGCCTTCTTGATTCAAATTTGTTTCCGCTCTTTTGTTATTTTTCCACAAATTACTTAATTTAACTTTACCAGATGCTGCGCACTGTAGTTTTTTCTGCTTTCGAAGTTGGCGTTTTTCATCCCAGAAAAGTTCTTATCTTTTAATTGTTAAATTTTATGAATTCTTAATGCATAAAAAAAGTACACGACACGAGACACGATGATGTAAACATGCACGTAGTAGTATGTAGCATGTAGCAGAGACCACAGCCTGTGGCGCAAGCACAAGGCGCTAGAATATTAAAGGGTTGTGGAACTGGAAACTGGTGGGGGTATTGTGTTACGTCGCCGGTCGCCTCGCTAGGTCGCTCGTCGCAGTCGCTGTGTCAATGTTCAATAGGTTGGGCGTCAAATTAGGTCAGGGGGCAAATTTATCTCATCGGGGTCGTGGGGCCCCTTGTGGCCAATTTATGAGGGCCCACCGGGAAACTCCCGGTCGCCCGGTGGGCCAGCACGCGCCTGCCTGTGCCTCTACCTAAGCTTATAATCGTTTTCTTAGAAATCATCTAAATCGGATAACCCAGTACAAAGTTATGAGTGGTTAACGGGTGAAAAATCAGAGGATGAACGATAAATATCCCCTATTTTTCTACCCTTAAGGGTAACATTTTCATGACGTAATGATGCAAGTGTCCGGAAAAGAATACTGATGATAAGATGGTGTTTTTGGAGAAAAAAATTAAAGAGCTCACAAAATGTCCTGTAAATATTTTGGCCATTAATATTTCAAAATTGAATCAGGTTTAGGAGTTGAAAAAAGGAAAGGGCTTTGTTTCAAAATAAATGTTAGTTTTCTTAGTTTTGTTATTAACATACAAAAATTAAAATCTTGAAAAATATAATTTTTAAGCCTTTTCAGAAAAAATAAATAAATACAGTGCTGAACTTAACCACACAAAAAACATTAAGGATATAATACAACTTAAACTTATATTATGATAATAATAATGGACTACATCGTATATTATCTTATTCCTTTTTTTAATTAGATTTGCTTAATGTTTGTTAATACTCAATACCATTTCAATTTAACAATTATTTCTATTCTTCTGATGAACGACTGATAATAAATCCATAAAATCACAATATTTGCTGGATTATCATATCAACCTGAATAATTCTTTCTTGAATTTGTTTTATTGAAGATTAAACAAAAAATGGATGTAATCCCGTTCGGATTCCCTATTAGATTATTATCAATTTCCTTAATTTCCTTAACATCCTTAAGTTTCTTAATATCCTTAATTTCCTTAATATCCTCAATTATATTCATATACCCACTTCTACCTGGCTGACAAGAAGGGAGTAATGAAGAAGATGACGAAGTTAATCTTCATGCAAAAACTGAAATTCGTGTAGTGACTAAACTTTTGTATATATTGAATGTATTATATTTATATATATATATATATATATATATATATATATATATATATATATATAGACCCACTTCTACCTGAAAAAATATTTCTATAAATCAATCTTTATCATATATATATATATATATATATATTATATGGAATTTAATGGACATAGCCCTCAGAAAAAAGTATTAACCTTCCATTTTGTTTATAACAGTCCCCTCGATATTACTCTCTTTCATATTTATATTCCTGGACTCGGATGTCACGCAGGTA
This sequence comes from Gonioctena quinquepunctata, assembly GCA_018342105.1. NCBI lineage: Eukaryota > Metazoa > Arthropoda > Insecta > Coleoptera > Chrysomelidae > Gonioctena > Gonioctena quinquepunctata. The sequence goes on along the minus strand of JAFIRS010002075.1, from coordinate 108,974 downwards.
GCTATAGCTGCCTCCGTGGTGACGTTGGTTGTTGCCCTGGAATTCAGGGTCTGCTGATCGAAACCTCAAATGAGCGGCTGGCTTCTGTTTGTTGACTCCGTTGATTTGTCGTTTTCTACCAAGTGTTGTTCATCCTTGCACTTCTCCACCGTACTGATGAGGGCCGAGAGCCCGAAACACGTGTCTACGGTTAATACTTTTTTCTGAGGGCTATGTCCATTAAATTCCTTCCATTTTGTTTATAACAGTCCCCTCGATATTACTCTCTTTCATATTTATATTCCTGGACTCGGATGTCACGCAGCTATAGCTGCCTCCGTGGTGACGTTGGTTGTTGCCCTGGAATTCAGGGTCTGCTGACCGAAACCTCAAATGAGCGGCTGGCTTCTGTTTGTTGACTCCGTTGATTTGTCGTTTTCTACCAAGTGTTGTTCATCCTTGCACTTCTCCACCGTACTGATGAGGGCCGAGAGCCCGAAACACTTGTCTACGGTTAATACTTTTTTCTGAGGGCTATGTCCATTAAATTCCTTCCATTATATATATATATATATATATATATATATATATATACAAGGTATTTACAATTACAAAGTAAGTCAAAAGTCGACAGCCATAGTTTTACCTGTAAATAACAATATTTTTGGCCAGGTTTTTGCCTCATATACTCCACTGTGACGTTCAGAGGGCTCTCAAACATAATATTACCAGCTAAGATGGAACCCGGATTTGAAAAGTTGTATCCCTTTGCAGTTTGACGTTGTTATATGTTCAAATTATTGAAATAAAATATGTATGAAATCAATATTTAATTGCCCTTCGAATGTGTTGGATTTGAAGGAAAATAAACGTTTTCCGCTTCTCCATTTTGTATGAAAAATAAAATTTTGAATTCAAGGAAACTCTTCCAGATGTGGAATTAATTTATTTTGTTTCTTATTGAAGTTTTCTACCGAAGCAAATGTCTCCCATCGGGAATTTTCCACAATTCCAACGTAAATTTCTTTCAAATCGAAAGCCATACCGCAGTTTCACATCCAAGAATAATTCATGAAATAGTTGCTGATTGCTACTGAAGCCCGCGGAAATGGTTTTTTAGCCGTGAAACCGAGGTATGGCTTCATATTTGGAAGATCTTTCCGTTGAGTGGAAATCCCTTTTCTATGAATTGTGGGAGATGAGGTGATGAACTTCCCAATGTAAGTGAAACATTTGTAAAAAATAAAATGTGATCATTTTGCAATGCATTTGTGATTTCCACATATAAGAAACCTTTTTCTGAATTAAAATTATATACATAATTTTTCTCAAATCAATGAGAATTAATTGGCCTACTTTTTCTTAGTTTCAAATATGAGAATATTATATTTTTCTTTTTACACTGATTGTTACTCATGTTCATGTGAATCAATGATTTGGAATAAGTTCGGATTTATCAAAAAATGGCTTTGATAAACACAAATTTATAAATTCAAGAAGGCGGCCCCAAGATGGAGGACGAGTTTTCTGAATATGATAGATAGATAGATATTTATTGCTTTGCCAAGTCAGTTGAAAAACGAAAACAAATATATAAATAAAATAACAATAAAAAACAATATTTGTCATTATATACAATAAGCAGATAAAAAAAAATCAAAATTGTTAATGACGCTTAAACTGTAAAATTAACAAAACAACAAATAAGTTATGACTTACGAGTTAATGGGTCAATTGTGAAAAATTGGTTGACAAGAACTCATCAAAATCGTAGAACGCATTATCTTCTTTGCCTCATTCATCTTTATGAGTTCCTAATTAAGACTGGCATAGAAAATCAAATAACTATCTGAATGAAAATGCAAATTTTCAATTTCAGATTTTTTCTTTTGAGTTAGGGCCTTTTCAGAATATCTATCAGATGTAGTTCAATATCCAGCGTGGCTTTAGCCGGGGAAGTAGTTGTTTTCTGTTAGACATTCACGAAAAATAACTTCATTTTAATCGTGGATTTTTCAATTCACAGAAAAATATTTCTTCAATATTCAATTGAGAATGTTTCCCTTTTCAACATGAATACCCCACAAGAGGTTATCTTGACGATGGAAGATAGTGACTAAAGTTTATCTTTCAGTGGCAGATGATTCCACATCTGATTTTATGAACATCCTGTTTATATTTTCAACAAATCAATCTATCATACCCCATGACAGGTTTTGATGTCAGAAAACACTAATTTCAAAGTGCCTCTCCAAAAGAAATGATTCTAACTTTTTCCATCTTTGCAAAGTGAGATTGCTTCTTGAAAATGTGTTTTCCATTTCTTCCGGTCTTCCTGATAATCGTGGAAGCGTGAAATAGATTTTCGTCGACAAAAATGTATTGAAGACCTAGTGAATGCGATGTCTCTCCTGCATCAATGTTACGAATGATTTCTGGTGAGTACTCTCTTTTGGAAAACATTCTTCTTTGCCTCATTCATCTTTATGAGTTCCTAATTAAGACTGGAATAGAAAATCAAATAACTATCTGAATGAAAATGCAAATTTTCAATTTCAGATTTTTTCTTTTGAGTTAGGGCCTTTTCAGAATATCTATCAGATGTAGTTCAATGTCCAGCGTGGCTTTAGCCGGGGAAGTAGTTGTTTTCTGTTAGACATTCACGAAAAATAACTTCATTTTAATCGTGGATTTTTCAATTCACAGAAAAATATTTCTATCAATATTCAATTGAGAATGTTTCCCTTTTCAACATGAATACCCCACAAGAGGTTATCTTGACGATGGAAGATAGTGACTAAAGTTTATCTTTCAGTCGCAGATGATTCCACATCTGATTTTATGAACATCCTGTTTATATTTTCAACAAATCAATCTATCATACCCCATGACAGGTTTTGATGTCAGAAAACACTAATTTCAAAGTGCCTCTCCAAAAGAAATGATTCTAACTTTTTCCATCTTTGCAAAGTGAGATTGCTTCTTGAAAATGTGTTTCCCATTTCTTCCGGTCTTCCTGATAATCGTGGAAGCGTGAAATAGATTTTCGTCGACAAAAATGTATTGAAGACCTAGTGAATGCGATGTCTCTCCTGCATCAATGTTACGAATGATTTCTGGTGAGTACTCTCTTTTGGAAAACATTCTTCTTTGCCTCATTCATCTTTATGAGTTCCTAATTAAGACTGGAATAGAAAATCAAATAACTATCTGAATGAAAATGCAAATTTTCAATTTCAGATTTTTTCTTTTGAGTTAGGGCCTTTTCAGAATATCTATCAGATGTAGTTCAATGTCCAGCGTGGCTTTAGCCGGGGAAGTAGTTGTTTTCTGTTAGACATTCACGAAAAATAACTTCATTTTAACCGTGGATTTTTCAATTCACAGAAAAATCTTTCTATCAATATTCAATTGAGAATGTTTCCCTTTTCAATATGAATACCCCACAAGAGGTTATCTTGACGATGGAAGATAGTGACTAAAGTTTGTCTTTCAGTCGCAGATGATTCCACATATGATTTTATGAACATCCTGTTTATATTTTCAACAAACCACTTAATCACTTATTTAAAATGTACGCACTCGAGAACTTGGACATCATATGAGGGGGTTGTACGAAGAGGTACAAGTGACAGTTCCATTATTTTGTGAAAACACAATTTAAAGTTAAATTATTTTGACTATTTCACGCACTTGTCAAATGAACCAATCAGGAGCTCTAGTCAAGTTCGGTTTATCGATAACACCAAACTTGACTCTTGACTTTGATTGGCCTGTCAAGTTCGGTGCTTTCAGATTTGTGTATGTGACAGTTAAAGGTCAAATATATAATCACGCTGTGCACGCATTTAAAAATGAGCAGATTTGGAATAAAATCCATCGAATTAATCAACGAAAAAATTGTTGAAAATGTACCGAAAAATACGAAGAAATCGTTCGATGTCAATGTTTCCTGTTTATTAAACTTTATTAATTTCTCTGATCAACTTCTTAACTTTTTTATAAATTTCCTCTAATTCTGCCGAATTTAAGATTTTTTACTTTTCTTTGCGAAATAGTCTAATAAAATTCCACTCGTGATTGAATTTATCTCATAAGTCTGTCTTTTATTTCATAACTCTATTGAGTTGCTTGAAGAAAACACCACTCGTCAAGCAACTCATTTTCGTTATGAAATAAATCGACAGATTTATCGCGAGAATTCAGTCACTTGTGATATTACTACTGATAAATTCCCCGAAGCTCTCCGTTCGTATAACATTAAAAACATCCCTTTGCCAGCAACTTTTCATTATGTATTAACTATCTATAACCAACCTCACTTAGCTTTTTTTAAAGTCACTTCTACCCCTTGGCTTCTCACCCCCTCATATGGTAAAACATTAAAGAACTTGATAGCATAATAGCTTGTCCCGTTTCTCGTTTTCCGAAAGTCGCAAATAGTGTTGATGTATCATATCTTTGTTACGCGTTGTGTAGGAATGTAAACTTTAATTCGTTTTATAGTTTTTAAAGTTTGTTTTTATGTGTATGAGACATTACAATATGTAAGCACAGGGCAGGGTAAATATCTTAAAAAGTTTGAATGCACCCCTACTATCATCCCTATATGACAATCCAACAGCCTTCGTTTGCATGGAAAAAACTGTTGAGGCATGTGCTGAGTGGCCTCACACTCATAAAGCATAGGATATTGATGACCGGATGAGTGCATGGAAAGTGGTACTAGCGTCAGTCTTGTGTAAGATGTCTAAAAACCCTGGTGAATGAACTGATTCAATATTGTTTAGATTTTCGAGGGGACACCACCTGTTACTTCAACAGAGCTTCTCTCTGTGGTAGTATCTGGTAGATGGCGCCGTCCAAAAATGTTTGTTTATATTCTTGCTTAATGTCAGAACTTAATTTCTGACATCTGCATCATCTTATATGAAATAATGTTCAGTGTTTTGTCGGTATCTATGCGTTTTCCATCTCTTTGATTTGAAATCTTGCTTAGCTTATTCCTGAGACTGTTCTTTAAAAAATCACTCGTTCATCAATTCATTAGTCGTAGGAATTTTTTATTTTCAGGTAGTGTAGTGTGTAAGGATACTTTTTGTAGAATGGGCCACATTTGTATTTTGTGTGGACAGTATAAAGCCGCAGAATATTCACCTGTATTCAGTACCAGAAGCAAGTACAAATCTTGACGAATTGACTAATAATGATATTTTCATAGTTTTATCATATTGTATGCATTGAATTTATATATTTTCTGCATTTTAATTTCCAATTCTCCGTCTGTGAAAATGCAGTTATCCTCAAATACAAATGGTACAAAATACGAAAAACAACACGACAGTGCTTTCTTTGTGCAATGTTCGGGGGCTTCTAATTCTAGCTTTGCTATTGATGAAGTTTGACAGATGTCTCTTTTCAACCAATAGCAAAGCTAGAATTAGAACCCGCGAACAGTTCGTCTCAAAAAGAAAGCTGAGGAAATGAATACACCCTGTTACTGAATTGAAACTAAAACGAAATTGGCGCCATCTGACACGCTAGTAATCTCTATCATCAAGTAGGCCAAGTGTTGCCAAGTCGATCCCAAACTTCTACAGGTATAAGTGCAAGCACCAGGGATTTTTAAACATCTTAGTCTTGTGTCCATCGTTTCCACCCGGCTCGGGTTCAATTCCCACAGCTGGCGAAAAAATTTTCAAGGCCCCAAGAGTGTTTTCAAGGCCCCCGTGATCTTAACTCGTACAAGTTTTCATGAACTTCTGAGGGTTGGTCAAACAACTAAGAAAGCTGTTAAAAATATTACTTCTGTCACTTGACAACCTCTGCACAATACTGCGTGCTCTCTATTAAAAAATACAAAAGGGCTATTTAATTGACTGAAAATGGTCCAGACTAAAATAAAATATTCCGGATTTTTTGCGTCGCTCTTTTGTTTTCGAATAACTGCATTTGACTGAAAACAAAATTAAGTTTCGATATTTAAATTTGAAAATGTCTCTTTTTTGACGCGATATTGAACATTTTCCGACACTTACTTACATTTTTTTTCAGGTGGGGCTATGGGACTTGGAGGAGGCATGGGACTTGGAGGAGGCATGGGTTTCGGAGGGCTAAAAAGCACCGGAGGAAGCGAAATGGGGGGAAGCTCATTTGGGGGAGCAAACAAAAATTTCAACGACCTATTTTTCCAGAAGGGTTTTGGCAACCAGGGAGGACAATTCAATCAAGGGCAATCTGGTTTCGCTAAGGGTGAAGGGCTCATAAAGGATGTGAAGGGGGATTCTGGTTCCTACACTGGTGCCACTGGAGGAAAGAACTTGTTCGAAGACGGGAAAATGTATAAGGGACAACAATTCTTTTGGAAAACAAGGTAGGAGTTGCAATATTTGTCGACTTTTAGAGTGCGATAGATGGGACGTTTTGTTTTTCATGAATTTTCCCTCTGACATCGGATTTTTTTATACGTCATGAATGTCTGTGACAAATTCATTTGTCAACCTGATAATAAGTTTCGTGATAGCTGGAACTTATCGATTTTGAAAGAAATATTCGAGATAAAAACATTCGATCACACTTTACCAGCCAGTTCTTTTGAGATAAATTGCTAATAATTTATTGGGTCAATTTATCTTCTTTCTGGAGTCGGTATCAAGTTTTGAAGTAGTTGATGCTGCTAGAAAAATGTGCTTATGTATATGTGATGAACAGTAAGCTTATGAACAACTAGATATATTACTCAGTTACTCTTCTCAATGTTTGTATTTCAATTGATATTTGAAGTTCCCCAAATATACCAAAATTTAAAAAGGGAACATATCACAATTGTAAAATTATTATTCCGATATTTTCCAAAGTTATTGAAATCATATTGATGCAGACTTGTAATACTGGGTAATTATGACCATATTTTCTCCTTTAAAAAATAAATTAATTATCCCACCAATTTATCACTCAAATATAAGAAACATAACGTTCTCTATTTGTTTTTTTCTGTAAAACTATTCAAACAAAATCCCGCCGCTCGTCACCATCGTAAAACAAAAATTTGATTACTTTACTTTTTCACCGACATATATAATAAAATCTCTATATTACCTATATAATACAACCCTATCCAATATAGTCACCTATCTGTTTTTTTATTTCTAATGATAATAAAATAATACATAAAATATTTTTCATATTATTCGGGCAGCTGTCACCAGCGGAATCGCCAAAAAATCAGCTTTTTCCACAAATTTTGAAAAAAATATTAATTTCAATTTACCAGATTTCGAAAATTCTTATAAGTCACTGGTTGATTTTAGTCACCCATCCTTCAGGACCCAGAATCGGCCTTCGGCTTGATATGCGAGGTCATTTTTGAATAACTTTTCTTCCCGCATTCTTTTTTCCATTCCAATCACATGTTCGACGCACTTACTCCATTTCTAGGAATCCACTGTCTTTATTCCCTCTTGCAAGAGGGTTTCAACGTCTCTTATTTTAAGAGTCGTGGGGTTTATTTTATAATATTAAATTTAATTACCAGATCTCGAAAATTCTTATAAGTCACTGTTAATTTCAGTCACTATCCTTCAGGACTTAGAATCGGCCTTCGGCTTAATATGCGAGGTCATTTTTGAATAACTTTTTTCAATGAATAAAATATTTTTTCAATCTCTATATCTGAGATATATTTATCAAAAAAAACAAATAAACTTCTACTTCTCATTAATTAAGACTCTTATATTGAACTCAATTTATCTTTTTCTTAACTATAGTTTCAAATAATACACAAAATAACTTAATACCTCATTGAATGAATAAAAAATTCGAAAAAATATTACACAGTTCAAGATTCTCGATAAAATAATTCAATAAAATAAGAGAAAAATTAAAATAATATCTATTGAAGAAAATTAAGACCATAAATTTCAAAGACCAATCAACATCAAATTTATTTCAATAAAAGAGCTCATGCTTTTATTTTCATAATAAACTCTTTCATTATTAAAACAAATAGAATCAGTACTTCCCGTGTAAACATCTTATTTTATCATTACCAATAGCTCCCGAATTCAATAAAACTCTTTATGCGTTTGCATTAATAAGAACAATTTCTGTACATGTGGTTCATTCATACAATAAAATAAAAGAAGCGTTAAACTATTTTTTCCTAAAAGCTCTGCACTTACCCTGTAAATTGTTGTCTCCGATATAAATTTTTCCAAATAGTTTTCCCAATTTTCTCGTACCATTCTATCGACACTCGAATAAACTCTCTAACTTTAATACCTAACCATCCAAACTGATTACTAAAACCAAATTTCGAAATATTTATTCCCGACGTCTCTCCCGTAAAACCATCATCTCGAAGACAATATCTTCGATGGCCCGCCCAAAAACGAAATCTTCGCGACTAGGCCCGAAAATAAACTCTTTTCGGCAAAGCCAAAAACTGATAAAAACCATGGTCCTCTGCAATCGCGGCGGCCCTTGCATAAACACGGCCCTTTTTCGCAAACGACTCTTTGTTCTGGGTACCTTTAGAAATCCCGATGACGCCAAACTTCATACAATCTGGCTTACGTGTCCTTTCCTAATTGGTCAATATTCATCAGCTCATCTCCCATTATGCAAATAGTATAGTCCCTTAGTTTCATATAAATGTTCCTGACATCGCGAATTTTACATATCCTGTTTATAACGAAACGAACCATTTCTCTGGCTCCCAATTCCCAGTCATGGCTCCCAATTATCATGATAAAACACGTTCGAATCCCGATAACATTCTATCTGTACAAACGAAATATTCTTTCATGAAAGGAAATAAGAATTTCTAATTACTCAAATTTAATTATTTCTTTCAATAATAAAATTTCAATCTCATAATTCACCAAATAATATATATATATATACTTACACTAGGTCCAAAATAAAATAATAACAACACCGTGTTTTATACCAAAAATCTAAGTATTGCCAAAACTGATAAACTTCTTGGAATGGTTATTAATTGTTATTGATGACAAACTGTCTTGGTCGTCTCATATAGATCAGCTATGTCATAAATTATCAAGTTCGATATATTTGTTACGTAACATGAAAAACCAACTATGTTTCAACACAATTCGAATAACTTATTTTTCATGTTTTCATGCTCATATAAATGGCAGCATAATTCTTACTCCAAGGGTACAGGATTCTAAATTTGAATATTTTAGTTCGAAACTAAAAAGACATATTATCAATCTTTGTTTTTATTCCATAGAAGAATACTTGACTACGCCTGTTTGTAAGTAATATATATATATATATATATATATATATATATATATATATATATATATATGAATCATTAATTATGGATTCAATCACTGAGTACTGAGTAGTCATAGCAAAAATAAAAAAATTTGGTGAAATTACATACTTTTATTCAATATTTTTCACGTACAAATGAAAAGCAAAACAAATATTTTCAATATTTTAAATAATTTCCTTATTTGATTCCATTATTTTATGGATTCTCCTTGATTTTGAGTCGATATTATTTCATCAATTATGTTTTTCAACTCCAAAGGTGAAAACCTAGGCCAACAGAACGAAAAGAATGGTCACAGAAAGGGACATACGATCAAAGGATATAAAACATCACATCAGAGCGACGAATCCAGCAATACTGAGGATGTTTACGATGAAGCACATGACGAAGCAGACAAAAAGGCATTCGCCGGTGAAGGAGGTAATATAATGATAGATGTGAAATGAATTTGCTTTTTGTTAAAATAACATATATTCTAATAAGACCATATTACATGGTACTGGACGTTTAAAACACTTAAAGAAACATTTCTCGATTGAAAATGTTTCCAATTTATTTCTGAAACGTATTGGGAAAGATAATATCCTGTAGTAATATATTGAGTGCATGCAAAATTGCTGAAAATCATGCATTAAGGTTTGTTAACCTAGAAAGAGTTTGAATAGTTGTATTTTTATTTTTATTTGACAAAAAGTGCCGCAATGACACTTTTTAAGGCAAATAACAATAAAAATGTATGGAATTTAAGGCAACAAACCAGAATGCAAGATTTTCTTGCTCCTTTTTTGGGTCCACGAGGACAACGTATTTCGACCAACCGGGACATTCTTGTACCACTTTTTTTATTGGTGTTGCTAATGGGATTAGCTGTAAAATAGCACATTGAGCATCTTGTCTCTTTTCAATAAATTGATTAAAAAGTCTCATCGGGTATGAATCTGGATTTTTGTGACCAACCACTTTGAGTCGGCACATTTTTCGTTGCCCCTTTGGTTCATTTTTGAAAATATTGAATTACATTCTATCCTATCAGATCTGTACCCAATAATGTCAATTTCAGGTTAGAAAAAATGCATCATGCAATTTGTGGCCTCTTCAAGCTTGTTCATAAGAGAATATATGAAATACTTTTTTCACCAGGCCATCTGGTGTATCTTTATCGCCACTTTTTTAAAGAACCCCGCACCAAATTAATGGGAAAGTGGCCCTCTGCCAATTTTGAAAATGTTTCTGAATATTGTGGTACAAGTCACTAGAAGTTACACGTGCAAGTTTAAATTAGTTTCTGTCTAGTTTCGGAGATATGATTGTTTGAAAATCATAAAAATGGTTGTTTTACTAAAACATAGTAAGGTTCGCTTATCCAAAGGTATTATTTTTCAGATGATTAGTAACTAAATAATAGCATTGCTGGTTTAAAGACAAAAGAAGCCGCCTATTATACAGGTTGGGTCAAAAATAGCGATATATATAGCATATTTCGCCAATATTTATCATTGGTCCCCATTAGTGGGACTGAGCATTTTTCATTAAAAATATATGTATTGGGAGTCTTTGCTCATGACAAAAATATTTTCATTAAAAGTTTTAACTTCCTTCCAGAACACTAATTGTTTTAAAAATATTTGTTTTTTTATACTTCATGTTTTTAACATCAATCATTTAAAACAGCCTTTTTGAGACAATAAATCCGCTTTGAAGTCAAAACTACTTGAGGAATACTTATAGTAATTGCTTAATATGATTACCTACAAAAAGCTACAATCACATTTACAGGGGGTGTTTACAAAAATAAGTTGAAATAGGTTTTGCACCTAATATATATGTTTATTAATTTTACTTGAATGGCCTGTCAATTTGAATCATATTTTTCAGTTATAATTTGGAGTAAATTACCCTACACTCGTGTAAGTTACATTAATTTCCTATGTCTGGATTTTAAAATATAAATATTGAAAATTGATATTTTCAGAAAATTAAAAATCGTTTGACATTTCACGTTATACATCTCATCTGTCAAAGAGAGAACTATAATCTTTGCATCTGTTTTCTGCATTGTTGCCAATTATTCAATTCTTGATAAACCTTCACATATCCGGTAAGAGCACTCCTGTTCTCCGAAAATAGCTGAAAGACATTTATTATGTGTTTTTGCCCCCTGAACACGGATCCGAGGCGTTCTCGTACCCTTTCTGAATTAAAGAGCTATTTTTGATCGAGAACACAAGTTTTTCAAGCACGTTTTCCCGCGCAAAAATCACCCACAATGCCTCCTTCTTTTTACAATATAAAAACATCCTCGATTTTGGTGAACTTCATTTTTACCATTACTTATAACACATTTGCTGAAATATCTGCTCGTATAGAAACCTAATTCAGTGTACTTGCATCTCGCCACTGACTGTCACTATTGTGCCCAAATAATAATTCGTAAAAAACGAGATAAATCACCGCTACCAAAGTGCCCGCGAGCGAAGTGAAGCTTGTTTTGAAAAAGTTGATTGGCTGGACATCAACTTGGATAGCAAGGTTAGCCAAGTTAGGTTAGGTTGTGTTCCCTTCTTTTAAGTAAGACATTGACTGGATTTGGCTATATTTTATGTGAAATTGTACCGAAAATGAGTGATTTGGTGGTCGCAGTTAATGCTGGTAAAAAGAAGGAGGAATTGTGAGTGATATTTGCGCGAGAAAACGAAGCTTGAAAAATACATGTTCTGGATATCGGATTTTTGTTAAGGGGGCAAAAACAAGTAAGAAAAGTCTTTCAACTATTTTCGAAAAAGAGTGCTTTTACCGGATATTTAGCCAAAATATTGTCGCGCAAACTGTTATTTTCGGAATTATGGCCCCAGAAAAGTTAAAAAAAGGCAATTTTCAACTTCTACTTAGCAAATAAAACCTTTAATTCACATAATTTTGATTATCGCAAATGAATGTTAACTCTTCAGTCTAACGGACATTTTTTACATTTGGCAACATTGCGTTTTCGACATTACTCATGAATGACAACTGACATTATTGACAATCATCTCGAATGTTGTTGTCTGTTTAATCAAATGAAAAGACTTTCAAATAGAAAAACTACGTTTTCATCCAAACTTTCTGCGGGACATTTTAAACATATATTCTTATAAAGTCTAGTTCCTACCGTTTAGAGGCTTGTTTCGTGAATAACTGTGAAATAATCATTAGTAATTACAACTGTTCATTTATACCTACATGCCATGGATATGGAACTTGAAAAAAAAACTCTTTCCGCGGAAAAATTTTTGTTGTACAACGAAGTTTAGCGCATTCTGAAGCATCTGTGAAAATTTCGTCAAAATCGGTGACATTTCACTTTGCTACAGGTTTTCCTAGTTTGAAAATTCGCATTGCCAAAACGTGACATTTTGAAATTTATTTGGTATATGAAACTGTCAAAGTCTTGTTGTCATAATAATTGAAGTATTGGTGTCATATTGATTGAAACCTACCCGGAGTGTTATTTTCAGTGATAATACTTTTCTTTAACAGATATATAAACATTATTGTGTAAATATAAAATGGGGTTACCAAATAATTGGTTCCCTCTTGCTCATAGAAGAGGACTGATGCTTCTCCACTTATAACAGATTTAGGTGATATCGGTGATACTCTGGAGTCATTGTACTCGTGCCTGCATAAGGGTGCCTACAGTAAGCCATGTAGTGTTGATATGATTGGATGATTTGTGTGACATGACAAAAAATAACAAAATTTAATTGGCTGTTGGAACTATCAAAAAATTTCCAGTGTATCACGCCGGCGTCTAATTTTCACCGAAAATCAAATTAAAATCCCTCTACATGAGGGAAATAGTCCAAGAAATGTATTATAATGTAAATTATTCTATATAAACATCAATGAATCGTGTTTTACGAGGAATATCAATGAGATAGTTGGATATATCTCTTTACAACTAAGAGAATTGTATGTGATTTTCCTTGGTTTTGCTTTCAAGTGGATTTCTCACCATGATAACGAGTAAAAAGCCGAAAACCATATTCATACATACCAATTTTGTTTATTATTTCAGGTAACTTTGGAGAAAACAGTCAAGGATCATACAAAGGGGAGAAAGAAGATGTCAAGTTCAACAGTGGACAAGCCCAAAAGGAAGGAAAATTTACAAATGAGTATCTGGCAGATAAGGCAAATGCTCAACAAGGAAAATACAACCAGAACAAGTTTGTGGGAGATGGAAATTCCTATGCTGTCAACAATGGCGGTAACGTCAATGACAATGCCGGCCATCAAGAGTCAAATAAATTTTATAAACACTATCCAAAATATTTGTAATCGATTTAAATTTCGAAAATTCCATATATTTAGTATTTTTTTAGTATTCATCGAAACTATCTAAAAGGCAACAGAATAAATATTTTATTAATACATTTTTTAAATGATTTTCCTTACAACTTCTTGATAAATTTGATATATTTCATTAACTGGGCTGAAATCCTGTTACGAGCGAATGAACCCCAAATAAAATGAGCATACAGGGTAAACCAAAATTATTAATTCTCATGACTGATAATTTACAGCATTTTTTTGTGTGCATCTTATTGAAAAACGTTTTCGAATAAAAGTTGTAGAGCTCATAAAGCTCTATCAAAAGACCGATAGTTTACCGATATTGGTATGGTTGATCTAAAAAAAGTCCGAGCATAGATCTGATTTTCTTCCTCGGATGTTCAACTTGTAATGACTGGATTAGCCTGTTATTAATTAAAATTCCAAGAAATATATTGAATGTTTATATTCAGTGGGTATTTTCAATATATTTGTAGGGAACTATTTCACTCGAAATCAAAATCTTCTAAATACCCCACAAAGTAGATTGAGTTTAACCCAGAACTGTCCTCTCAACATTGGAATCCGAATATATATTAAAATTCCTAAGGAAATAAAAGATTAAGAAAACCACTTCAAATTCAAAAAATCTCTTTCAAATCTTTCAAGGTGTGGCTTATTCTATACTTTGGAAGAATATTTTAACATGTAGCATACAAACTAAATGTGAATTTGATTATATACTGTGTATACTGTGTATATACTGTGACATTATTCGAAATACCGAAGATTATTCATACATTATGGAAAAAGAGTGACTATATATGTATATCTAGGTGATAAGGACACATTTTCACACCATCTTGTTTGTTTTAGATAAAATGAAAAAAAACTATTTTTGTTAGTTTTATTTTCAATTCGAACATTCACAAATAATGTGTAACATTTCTTCAAAATAATTCATAACAATAATTCCCGATGACTCCCCTAAGCTATCCAAAAACTTCAAAAAGTTTTTTTTGCAAGCAAATTAGAACATACTTTGTTTCCTTCAAAGTGAGTTTTCGCAAATGGTATTGTCTTAAGATTTAAATACACCACCTCACTAGAGTCACAGTTTATAGCTAAAGAAACAGTTCGCTCACTTGGCGTCGGCACTTTGATCTTTATGTTCCCGTTTTTACCTATACTGCGCAACTCTGATTTTTATCCCTCGCGCATACCGCGTGTTACTGTGTTACTAATACTGACATTTTTCGTATACTTCGAAGAGCGATAATCGCGTACAGTCTTCTGCGCATCCTGAATTCTTTCCCTGGAGTGGATGTTACCTTGGAACATGCATTTGGGCCAAGTGAGCTAACTGCTTCTTTAGCTATAAACTGTGCTAGATTCTTGAAATGAATAACACTACACAAAAAAACTGGAAAATTATACTAAATGGAAATATTTTCAGAAAAACTCCGAACACAAGTGTATAAACTCTGAGAAAACAGACAAACAATGTAAGTAGGTCTGGTTTGAATTTTCGCCACTGTGGCGCTGGCATCTAATTTTGAATTCCCAATCCTATAGACCAATAAGTTTATTGGCAATACTTTCGTTAAACACGCACCTATGTCAACTTGATAAGACAGATTCCGAAATAATTTTTTATCATTATTTTTTAACCACAATTGTTTTTCTCCATATAAAAAACTATGTTTCAAGAATATTTTTTTAATTTTATCTCAATATTCGTTTGTCTCGTACTCAGAGTGGAAGTTGTCCTGTGAAAGTTAGTTTCGTGTATCTGTATTAAGTTTTATTTGCATCAAACTCGAAAAAAAGAAATTTTTGGTGCGTCGCCCTTTTTTAATATTTTTATTCACTGGAAATATTTCCATTCTCGTGGCTTGTTTCTAATTGTTTTTTACCTATTTCTAAACATCTTAAACTTATCACTCATTGTCACATACCATAAAGATGAAAATAATAAAATTCGAAATGTTGACAAAGAAACAATAGTTTTCTTCTACCAAGCTGGTCCATATCCCAAAAAACCTTCTGAATATTATATGTTTATATGAGATCATTAACCTTACTGGAATTCAAAAATCCACAGATTTGGCCATTTGGTGCATGCATATCATTTTTTAGTGAAACGCAACATAGACAAACCAAAAATCTAATATTTAATCCTAATATATTTCTCTTGAATGTTAACACAATCAGTTTTGAAAAATAAATCACATAATGGCTGATATAGTTTTCGTTGCTTAGTTGAAATAGGTCTTAAATATGTAGCATTAGAGAGTATAGACATTGAGGGTTTTGATTTGATCACTTCATTTTGTCGATCAAATAAGCGTTGTGGGGGTGTTGGAATATGGGCAAGACGGGCTATTCAGGCTAAACGTATTGATGTTCTAGAATATTGTGAAGAACAACATTTTGAAATATGTGCTATACCTTTCAAAACAAATGACCATCAAAATATAATTTTAAATAGGTATAGGTGGAGAAGAAAGCATATTCTATGATAAAATATCCACACACAAAAAACAAATTGTTGAATCAAATACAATTTATTTGAATCAAACAAATAAAAGTGTCATATATGCAAGACAAAATATAATCTCAAAATGAATACAATTATTACTTGGTTTTGAAACAAATTTAAAGTTTCAATCAACTGAAACTAATTTGCATGAACCAAATATATTATTCGACCAACTCTATTAATAACTCGTTTTGTCAGAAATGTTGTTTCAACCATGTAATTATTTTGTTGAATCGAATAATCAGTTCTACAAAATTTTCTTTAACAAAAATATTCATTCAAACAAGTATCAAAGAGGACAAGAGAAATCACTAACCCCATTCATGAATGAAATAGTAAAATCGTTTCAAAATCCTCCAAATGCAGTCACTTTTGATTTCATTCATAAATTCAGAGTTTGGTGTAGCTTCGGTGTAGCCAATTAGGAGTCAGGAAAGCCTGTCATGTGACATCAAGTGTGGGGGATCGTACACGAAGAAACGCTTCGGGTGTTTTCGTATTAAAAAAATCTAGGAAATATCAAGGTTTCCGAATGGGATGAAATATTAAGAGAATATTTTCTCATTTACCTACATAGGCATGAAATTGAATAATTTTATCGTGGATTTTTCAATTCACAGAAAAATCTTTCTATTCAATATTTAATTGAGAATGTTTTAGTCTTCAGGAATGAGTCGAAGAGTTTCAGTTATTGACGATGGATATATAATATGGACTCCATTTTTCTTGGGCAGGTTAGGTTAGGTCAATTTATTTATATTGAATATTGAAATTCTCAAAAAGAACTGATTCACTGAATCTGTAATTAACGATCGAACCAAAAAGGTCTACATTAAATTGTAACTATTCAAAGTTTCATGATTTATAAATGATTGTTTTAGTCTTCAGAATGCGTCGAAGAGTTTCACTTATTGACGATGGATATATAATATGGACTCCATTTTTGTTGGTTAGGTTAGGTCAATTTATTTATATTGAATTATGAAATCTCAAAAAGGACTGGATTACTGAATCTGCAATTGACGAAGCAAAAAAGGTCTACATAGATTGTAATTATTCAAAGTTCGGTTTCAGATAAATACATTATTACATTTTTTATGGTTCTTGCTAAGTTCTTCATGACAAGCTACCTATTCCATGGATACTTCGCTAGGATTGACGAAAATGTGATGAAAACAGGTTATTGTTGAGTGTAGTGATTTATATACTAGACAAGTTAATGCATACACAAAAAATCCCATGAGGGGCTGTGTTTTTGTCACTATGACAGCGGCAAAACTTTGCGTCAAGTTTTCCAGGGACAAAACGGAACCTAAATTTTAAAATGGTCTAATTCTAGTACGTCTAGCAGAGTTGCTAGGACCCATGACGGTTCTAAATTACCTAATATGTAAATTAAATATGTATTCATTAAATTGTGCCGATTTACCCTCTAGCTTTTTTTTTATCGAAGTAAACTTAACATTTATAATTCGAGTCTCCTTGCGTTTAGGCAATTCAACCAAAAAAACTGCCTGAAAAAATTACTCGTTCTACAGACTGGTAATTTTTTCAGATGTGGTTTTTTCCGTTAAATTGCCAAGCAACGACATTCTCATTGAAATGTCATGATTACTTTGAAAAAAAAAAGCTTTGTGTAATTTTAAGTGAAAAAACTTGAAAAGTAGCACAGAGTTTATTCATTGAAATCATGTATCACTATAGTTCTCGGACTGCAGGTGTAGCGAGTAGTGTGAATATTTTTTCATTAAAGGATCTGCAATTGTAACTGTATGAATTATGTAAATGTGCTTGATTGGAAATCATGAAAACCTATTTGATGATTGTAATAAAATCCATACCGTTTTTTCAAGTGTATTTATTATCAACACAAAACATAGTTTAAAATTGTTCATCATAAAACATGCACCTCATATGCGAAAATTAAAAGAGAGGCATTACAAAATATTCTGAAGAGTTTTTTTTCTAATAATTGGGAATTACCCTTGCATTAACATAACATCTTTTTTTGCTTAAACAAACTTCTCGACTCCACACCTGAAAAATGGATTTTTATTTGAAAAAAATTGAGAATACAATAGACAAGAATCAGAAAATTAAAGTTGAAGTATTATGTAAATAAATCAAAAATTCAAACTATAAGTACTCATAGATATCGGTAACCTAATTTCATTGTTTTTTGGATCGTACTGCATCCTACATTCCACGAAAACATCAGACCAGTTTTCTATAATTGAAATAGTTGGAAATCTTAGTACCCCAAAACTGAGAAAGAAGCTTGTTATATGCTCTTTCCAAAACATTTTTTAGAAATGTATGCATTATTTTTTCAATTGAACTTCCGCATCTTGTTTAATTATTTCCAGACTGAAAATTATAAGATATGATAAGAACATCAAACATATACTAAATATCTATGTTACCTTCAAAAATCAGCATACCTCAATTTCCCTCTTATCTATGGCGTCCTTTGAAATATCGGGAAATCAATTTGTACATTGATACTTCTGTCTTGTGGGCCAATGTCAAAACCTTAAGAGATTTAATGTAAGGACTGTGCAGGAATACATTCTTGTGAGCAATACATGAAACAGAAAACATGGGTGGAACAAAATCATATGCTATTGTAAAAAAAAAGTAATATCCCCAGATATATCCTGACAATACTGTCAGTAATCCTAAATTTAAAGTTTCTGGAAAATTGAAACATGTTCTTACTTCATCTTTATATTTGTGCTCTAAACTTTGAATATTAAATGATGTAATGACTCATTTTGGTAGGAATATATCATTTAAGAAATATATTTCTAATATAACAAACTAACATTTGAATTATTTGTGCTTCAGTATCTGTAACTTTTTCAATTATTAGTTTCTTCACTTTTGAAATTTTGGTTGGCATACTTCACAATATAAAATATTCTCATTCGAATGAATAATTTCAACAAATAAATTCGCTTTCTGAAAAATCTATATTATAGTCTGAGGGAAGTGAGCGATGCAGTGTTTTGAGATATATCTAAAGCTTCTGACTATTACGTAAACTTCATCTCTACAGCTTCATAGGACGAAGCTTCAATTGGTTCGAGTCCTATCTGAGTGACTGAAACCCAGATTGTGAAAACTGATAGTCTCTCAGCTTTTGGACAAATTAAGAGATGTTCACTATTTTGGCAGACAACACGCAACACGACTATCTTATCGCAAGAACTCAAATTATCTTCGCAGTAAAATGACTCGAATATGCATAAATTAATTTGTTTCTTCTCTGAACTACCTTTGCCCATTGTAATAATTTTTTTCAACTTGTGATTGTAATTTATCTAGTAACTAGCTAGTCAAATATTTGTATCATTACTTTCATATTTATTTTGTTTTGCCCATGAGATGACAATCTTCTGACTATAAGTATATATGATTTGGAGATGGAAAATTCTAAATATAGTGGATATTATATTTTTTTCTAAAGAGCCATGGCACCTTCTGTGATGGTTCGGAATTTACTAGCCAAAATCAAGATATCTTCATAGAAGGAAAAGTCCACGCTTACTTGTGAAATTCATGTGTTTATAAAAAGTTATAATTATACTAATAATAGTCATTAGCCTTATCGATCTTGAGAGTGGGCCTTGTTCTTCCGACCAACTGCTTGGTTTAGATAACCCTCCTCCGATTATCTCATGCAGGTGTTACTGAAAATTGACAGAAAAACTGATTTAGATTGTTTTCTCTCCTCGCCTTTGTTAGTAGGGCTCACCTTCTCCGAATAAGTCATTCTAAGATAGCTGGAAGCAGCCTAGACTGTCGCAGACCAGGATTCATCGATTTCTCAACTTCATCAACATATTTTATGATATCTACAATGAACTCTCTGATTTCGTTCAGGTCAGAAGGTTGTTAGAGAGGTAATAGTCCAGCAGAGATGGGCAGTGAATGGCTTGGTAATAGTTTGTATCGAAAAGTTTAATGAAACAATGTTATGGGGGACATTTTCCAATGCCCTCAATTTTCAAGTCAATTCATCATCTAGAGACATCAGTACACTTTCCTACCTTTTCTTCTTCCTTCGTGGAAGTTTCCATGGTCCCAAAAAGGCCGTTTAAAAGAAAATCAACAGGTAGACGTCAAGAAAAATCCAGTAGTCATCTGATTTTTGACAGACAGATGTAAACATTGTGGTAAATCTAAAGAATTTCATCTCATTTTCGTGCCAACTGTTGTCGAATTGATGAATTTAATGCCATTTCAACAAAATAAGCTGATCTCTTCACTAAAAATATGTATTCAAATGAGTAATCATTTTGTTAATCCACTGAAATGACAAATATGACAACCGATCATGAGACCATACACCAGACATTTAAGTCCAGACGTCGCAAGGTTCATAAGTTGGCTTTGCTATTCGTTAACATCAGCTAAGTCAGGGTCAGTTGTGCGTAAGCTTCGCCATCTAACGCATTTAAATCAAACGATATAATATTCTTTAATCAATTCCCGTTGTTTGATTCAAATAAATATTATATTTCTGTTGAAACAAATGTTCATTAAATATGAGTTGGAACGTATATTCAAATTAATGAAATTTTAGCATTGCATTGAGAAATCAATTTTGTCACCGCAATATAATGATTCCATCAATCGAATACACCTGTGTTTTGGGATGAATTTTATTTAGTCGGGTCAATTCAATAAAAGTGACCAAATAAATTTGCTTGAATTAACAAATCCTTTTTTTCCGTGCAGTATTGGAAAACATTTTCTATCCAAATATGAACTTGATTATTTCGATAGGTTCAAAAACTATAATTTTATTTCTTTTTATTATAATTCAATCTAGCTCCTCTGGTGGAATGACCCACTCGAGTTGTAGAGGGAAACATTCTCAATTGAATATTGATAGAAATATTTTTCTGTGAATTGAAAAATCACCGATAAAAATGAAGTTATTTTTTGTTAATGTCTAACAGAAAACAACTACTTCCCCGGCTATTGAGAATGTTTCCCTTTTCAACATGAATACCCCACAAGAGGTTATCTTGACGATGGAAGATAGTGACTAAAGTTTATCTTTCAGTCGCAGATGATTCCACATCTGATTTTATGAACATCCTGTTCATATTCTCAACAAATCAGACCCACTCGAGTTTCTGAGATATCCTATATTGATAAAATATTTATCAACTTCAACAATGAGGGAACATGTTGTGTTCTGGATAATGATATATCTGATCACAGAACGATATTATTAGAATTGAATTAATGCAAAACAGGAAGAAAATATAAAATAATAAAATTCTGAGAAGAAATTTCAGTAGAGAGAATATAAATAATTTTAGAGACTGTTTGATAGCTGAAATACGAAGTTTCCAGGACGCTTTCGCATACTTCAACAATATATTTTTATTCAATTTTGATGTTAATTTTCCAAAAAAATATCACAATGAGAGAAAAATAAATAAAAGATGGGTTGACAAAGATGTGATTATTTCTGGTTAAGAGTTGAAAGATTTATTCTTATTGCAAAAATTTCCTCCAATATTGGCTCCCGTTTATAAAGAGGCAAGGAAGAATTATAGTGCCCTATTGATAAAAAAACCGAAAAATATATTTCCAGGAACACATTGTAAACGCAGAAAACAATAGGCAAGCCTTGTGGCATGTTAGCAATGAACTTACGAAAAAAAACTAATTAAAATGAAATTTTGTCTTTACTATCAATAGTAACACAATGGACGATCCTAATATAATAGCCAGAGAGTCAACAATTTTTTCATAGAAGCGCCCGCTAGATTGGTAGATAACAGATGAGTTTATTATACCAAAAAATCAGCTCAACAGTAAAACTATGTTCCTTTATACCGAAAATGAACTATATTCACTGCTGAATAAAAAATTAAAAAATAAGAAGTCAGCAGGTCTGGATGATGTACCAGCATTCTTATTGAAATGTGTTATTTACCCACTTGATTAACATGCCTTTTGAGTGTGGCGCCTTTCCGAATATTCTGAAAACAGGAAAAGTGGTTCCTCTTTTCAAAAAGAAAGATTCTACTCTATTAGAAACTTACCGACCGATAACAATACCTTATGGCTCCCCAAAAATATTCGAATATGCTTTTCTCAAAAGGTTATTACCATTCTTAGACAGATATAAAATACTTAGTGAGAAAAAACATGGTTTCCGCTCGAGAATGTCAACTACTACCGCAATGTCTTTATTCTATCATAAAATTATATATATGATTGACGGAGGCGAATGCCCTTCTGCAATATTATGCGATTTAAGTAAGGCATTCGACTCCTTTAATCATGACAAACTCTCATCAATATTGAAAACATATGGTTTGCGAGGTTCAACACTTGAATGGATCTCATCATTTCTAGAGGATCGAAAACAAATAGTCTGCTTACAATTTCAACATGGTGGAAAAAATTATAATATTCAATCTGATACTGGAAATTTGATTAGAGGCATCCCACAGGCTCAATATTAGGGTCTATACTGTTGGTTTGATATGTGAATCATTTATATCATAGTATTGACAAACAGCATTATACTGCATACGCAGATGACTTCTCACTAATTATCTACGATGCAGATACCAAAGTCTTAGAAGCAAAATGTAATGATACCATTAACCCATTACTGCCCACGGGGTTGCTGGTGACCCATGACAAATATGTTATCAAAACTATGGTCCCAATTGCCACTAGGTTAACCATTACTTACTTCGGCATTGCCCATATGTCTATTCTTGCCACCAAACATACTAAATTTCAGCTATAGTTGATTAGTGATTTTCAGAATCATTTAATTTTTTCGATATTTTTTTTGTGTTTACAATGGCTTTGCTTCGAAACACTAGAAACTGGTAGGTCAGATATTTTATTATTCTGTGTAAAAAAGTTGCTTCTTGTAAGTCTAAATAATGTTAAGGTTGGTTAGTTTACATAGCATAATTGTCACGTTTAGGGCATTTGAATAACGACCCCTTGGGCACATGAATACTATTTATACATAATAATTTGAGGGGTATTTTTATTTTTGAATATTCGTACAGAAACCACATCTCATTTACAGAAAACGTCCTCTCATGACAGTGGAAATATTAGAAATTGAGTGACTGGATGAAGATGACCCAGTTCCTGATGAAATAGTTCTTGATGGAGAAGGAAAGTGCTGAAGATTCGGGGGATGAGGAATGCATTGATCCCAACAGGTTAGGAGCATCCCAACTCAGAGCTCTAGCGGAAGTTTTTTTTGAGGATGAGTCTTTACATTTAGATGTTGAAAATTTGTTGGTAATGTCCAAAGAAAAAGAAACAGAAAACAGAGAACATATTTTCATGGAAAGGCGGAGGAGACTATCCAAATAGTAAACAAGAAAAAGAAAACCGTACATTTCCAAGACCATTTTTGTTCACCTCTTCAACCGAAACCCTCGAATTTTTTAAACTTTTTTTGTCAGAAGAAATTGTAAGAAATTTAGTAAAATATACGGTTACGTACGCTACATCGAAAAATAAACCATTTGAGCTAGAAACTAGGAATTCTGCTACTTAGTTGGTATGTTCCTGTTCCCCGCATGAGAATGTTGTGGGAAAACAGTGAAGATGTACGCAATGTACTTGTTACTAGTTCCATACATAGAACCCGTTTCAAAGAAATTTTTTCAAATTTGCACGTTGCAGATAATGAAAATATACCAAAAGATGACCAACTTGGAAAACTGCGAGATCTGATTGATGCCCTATATAAAAACTTTTTGGTATGCGCCGTTCAAAGACAAAATATCAATCGATGAATCAATGCTTCTATATTATGGAAGACATTCATGAGATCAGAATATAAAAAATAAACCTGAGAAATTCGGTTATAAAGCTTGGGTTGCCTGAGCTGCATTATTGTTTACAGTTTCAAATTTACCAAGGTAAGAATAGCGAATACTTTTGAAGAAATTGGGAGAACATGGATACAAAGGCACCGGAACAGTGAGGGAAAATAGACATAGTAGGTGCAGCCTTGTAGAGGAGCAATGTGCAGTGCATATGATAAAGATAATGATATCGTAGGAGTCCGCTGGAATGACAATAGGGTTGAAAAGGGAAACATTCCCTATTGAATATTGATAGAAAGATTTTTCTGTGAATTGACAAATCCACGATAAAAATGAAGTTATTTTTTGTGAATGTCTAACAGAAAACAACTACTTTCCCGGCTAAAGCCACGCTGGACATTGAACTACATCTGATAGATATTCCACATCTGATTTTATGAACATCCTGTTCATATTTTCAACAAATCAAGACAATATTGTTGTTACTTTACTCTCTAATGAGTTTGGGCTTTATCCGATTACAGCATGCAAGAGATATTCGGTTATTGAAAAAGGTAAAACAGATATTCCTCAACATAATGTGGCAAACAAGTACAAAAAATGTATGGGTGGCGTTGATCAACTTGATAACCACGTATCGAATTACCGAATATCATTTAGGAGAAAGAAATGGTACATACCCATAATACTTTGGTTGTTTGATGTGACTATCACAAACGCTTGGCTTCTAGCTCGGGGGTATGGTTATAAAGGTGATAACTTAGCAATCAAACGAAAGGTATTTTCTGCTAAAATATGGAACAAAAAGTATAACTCCTGGACCAAGAAGAGCTTCTATAAGAAACCCCACGATAGCAAATGGTAGACATATTATTCTCACCCAACAGAACAGAAGAAGATGCTGGTTTACAAAAACAATACTATGAAAAATTTCGAAAGTTGCGATGTTCTCCTGCATGACGAATGTTTCGAAACATACCACACCCACTAGATTTTCACAATATCATAATTTTTTAGTTAAAGGATTTGTTTTATGTTTTTGTATTTTTAAAATACAGAATTTGCAAGTTTTAATATGTTTATATTTTATACAGAATTAATGCTCAAGGGGTCGTTGACCCACATCAAATCTCAGCTTCTATTGTACAATTTTTTTTTTTTTTTGGGGGGCTTTTTGTATAATCTATATGCCATGGTTTTTGGAAAATGGAAAAATTTCACAAAAAATAATTCTGGGCATTAATGGGTTAATAAAGTAGCAAGATTCTTTAATGGGCGTGACCTTTTTTTTTCAATATTGAAAAAATACAAATTAGAAGGATTCTCAATCGTCAAAAAAGTGTAGAAAATATGCTGATTATGATATAAAATAAATGACTGAATGAATGAATTAATGTCATTAATTTTCATAAACCGGTAAAAATTTTAGGAATTCATATAGATGAATTCCTGAACTGGAAATCTCAATGTGAACAATTAATTTCATAATTGAGCTCACTGAAATATATGTTTTCTAACCTTCATTTTGGATATTTATCAGCTCCTGAATTTGTATTATGCACAAATCGAATCCGGGCGAAAATATGGTATTTGTTTTTGGGGCAATTCAACACATGCACGGGATATGTTTATTATTCAGAAACGAATTTTGAGGTGTATTTTCGGAATTCCGCGGATGAGTTCATGCAAAAATATTTTTGAAGCATTCAATATACTGACAATACCTAGTCTCTGTATATTTGAAATATGTTTATACGTTTTCCAGAACGAGCATTTCTCCTCAATATGGATATTCACGATCATAATACACGACATAAAAGTGACATTCGAATACAAAAGACGAAGCTGAATATTTCTTCATATGCTCCTAATATATTTGGCCCAAAAATGTTCAACAATCTTCCAAAGCAAATAAAGTCCCTATTACTTTTCAAAAGAAAACTCAAATTGTTTTTAGCTGAAATTCATTTTATGATTTTTATTATTCGATAATGTGAGATAGCACAGATACTTGTACTGTATTTTGATTTCTATGAACAGTTTATTACACGTTTTTATTTTTATCTTAGGTTGAATTATTTCGTTATATTCTAAATTTGTATTTTAACATAAATGTCTGACTATTCCTATACATGTAAATGTCACAAGGAAAATGAAATGATTAATTGATTGAAAAAAAATATGTACCTTGAGTTCTCTCATGATTTCCCCAAAGTTTCATAGCTTTCCGAAATAAGCGAGATATCGAACTTTGTCGCGCTAATTTACGTTTAAGTGTGTATTAAATGCCAGAATTCTCGAAGTGTACTTCAATGTAATACTTTCCTTGATCTATCAAACATGATGACCCTTTGTACTTTTCAGAGGAAATAATTTGAAAACCATTTCAAGAATGTAGAGCACCTAAACGACATCCTGCTCGATAGACGTCCACAAAAAAATCACTTCGGTTATACATAATTAACAATAGACTAAACGCACAAACGAATATTCACGCCAAAAATCCTAATACGTTAAATTACCAGACATCCTCTCCAACGAATACAAAGACTTTGTCATTGTCCTAATTCTTGTAATCACGCAAGAAATCATTACGGGTCGATTTTTGGTATAAAAGCCCCCGAAAGATCCATAGCAGTCAGTGTTTCCTCCTCGGTTCGAACCGCAGTACAACAAAATGTTCAAATTTCTAACAATTGTGACAGTTTTAGTTTTTCAAAATGTAGAGTGCGGTTATTATCCAGTTGGCATGGGAATGGGTGGTGGCGGAAATTTAATAAGCGCAGGGAAAATGGCAGGAGGAGGGGCTGGTATGATGGGGGCTGGAGGAATGGGAACTGCTATGATGGGGGCCGGTGGAGTAGGAGCTGGAATGATGGGCGCCGGAGCCATTGAGCCTGGTATGATGGGAGCTGGTGGAATGAGTACTGGTATGATGGGGGCTGGAGGAAGAGTACTGGTATGATGGGGGCTGGAGGAATGGGAGCTGGTATGATGACCGTAAGGGGATGGGGGCTGCGGGAGATGGGCAGCGGAGGTATGGGCATGACAGGAGGGGCAGGAATGGTAGGAGCCGGTATGGGCATGGGAGGAGCTGGTGAGTACCACCTGCAATGATGGGCAATTGGAAGAAAATATAGCCTCAACATGAAACTAGTATTAGATATACGGGATTTAAACGTGGAGTATTCAAAAATATTCCATTTCGATAAATAGTTATTTATTAGATAAGGGAAAAAAGTATTAGATTTTAGCTCGAGGTTGTGTTGTCTCCCGACGCAAAGCGGAGGGAGGCATAAAACCGAGAGCTAAAATCTAATCTTTTTCCCGTGAATAATACCCTGTTTTTTTCTGTGTCGGGAAAAACGGCGATTCAATATTGAAAAAACATATTATTACAATATATTAAAGTCAGAGAATTATCGATGTGAAATTTGAATTTTTAAGCTGGTAGGCTGTTGTACTTATAGCGACAATTAGACTTGCGTTGCTAAGGAAACCTTTAAAGTAATCAAATATCTGTCAATTTATTTCTGTGATTTGATTTAAAACTTGGTGGTTTTTTAGTAGTTATTTTGAATGAAATAAATTTAAAAAATGTCTGATTCCGAGTTTTCTCTGACTCCGCCTGAGTTAGTAGATGTAGCGAAAGTAGTCTAAAATTAAATATCTACCTTTACTTATGTGTATATATATCCGGAAAAAAAGTACTCAATTTTTTCCCGTGGAAAAAAGTTATTTCATAAAAAGTGATATTTTGTTACCTGCTAACAGAGATGAAATGTCAAACTTTTTTCCAGTCACAGAAAAAATATATTTTCCTTTTAATTTATTGGGTTTTTGCCACTGGAAATGAAAAATATTAGTTGTCCGCTCAAGAAGGATACATTACTTAATTTGCTCCAATACGTTTTGGATTTTAAAATATACAAATACATTATTTCTCCAAATGACATTAAAAGCGGCTTGTTAATGACACTTGACAGGCTTAAAAGGTGTATTTTACTTCCTAGTCAGAAAAAGTGGTATTTTTCTGCCTAGGAAGAAAAAGTTCGTTGCTACGCAAACTGGTAATTAAAATTGACATTAGGTAAACACAATCAGCACATTTCCAGAGGAAGAACCTACATTTTTATTCTGTCTATATTCCATGAATCTGCTGTATGTGAGTTCATATACAGTGCTTGACTTATTCGGTAATAGATTGAATTCCACATTTCGCGCCAGGTCTCTTATCTCAGGTGGTGTGAATGGTAATAACTCATCCTCACTTTCTTACATCCATTTCGAACAGTTATGGTGGATTTATGCAACACCAATTAACAATTAACAAGTAACAATCATCTATTAATAATTAGCAATGAACAAGTAACGAATATGATGGCATTTATGCACATTCAGTTAACAATTAAGGAAGAAAAGTAAGCATAGGTATAGCCCATCCAATATCAATTGCAGAAGCTGTTTCTATAGGGAGCAAATAAAAACTCACTTCGCTAACACGAGCGTATATGCGAAGAAACGGAACGAAAAATAATCTGTACTACTTGTATACAGTCTCCGTAGGCACAAAGAGCCCGCTGGTCAACGTGGACTTGAGTGACTGCTGTCTGTTCTACAACCGATTCGTCTGGGCCAATCAAGTCTGATATCAATGCTTGCAGGTGTGTCTATACGATGGGAGGTCGTAAATCACGCGTTATATTTGTGTTTTAATAGCTCTGAAAGATTAAAAACCAGTAGCGTCTGTGGTCTTGGTGTGTGCCGATCGAAATACGTTTTAGGATATTAAAATATCTAAATAAAATTAGTTATCTCCGCCACTGCTGCTCACAGGATTTCGCCGCAAGACTTTTTCATGCTTCTTTAATTGATATTGGGAAAACTATATAAGTTTTAAATCTTAAATCTTTTTTTTTCCTTTTAAGTTTTTAACGTACTTTTAATATAGTGTTATTGTAAGGAAATATCTGTTACTACTGTTTGTATATTAGGCTTGCCTATTTCAATATAGTACTTACTTACATTGACCATGCAGAGAACCGCCTTCTCGGTCTTACACTTATGCACATCCATAGGAATATTTCTATTGATACCGAGAAAGTTATTACAAGATTTGCAAAAACTGGCCGTAAGAAGAGCTTGTAGTTTAATATTTAAGTTAGGAATAACTATTATAATAATATTAATACATCGAACTACTACCTACATTACTTCAAATTCAATTTATTATTTTTCGACAGCAACTGCCCTATTGGTTTCTAACTTTTATAGAACAAATTTTCTGAAAGATAAGGGATCACACAAAAAATCCTTCCCCCCCCTGAATGAAATACTAGATCCACGTCTATGAAGAACAATGAATGATAATTGTTGAAATTGAAATTCTGAAGAAGGATATGCTAATTTGTAATTTTTTTTTACAATGATTTCATCTGGCGTGAATGGTTCAGTTGACGTGAACCCATTGAATTCGATAGTGTTCCAAACGTCTCATTTTGGAAAAACCAAAAAAATCAGCGTATGGAAAATAAAAGTACCTATTTTATTTCAATGTATTTTGGCCATGACTTGTTTTGTTGTTTGTTAACCTGTTTTCTAGATTCTGACACCCTACTTGCTGCAAAATATAGTGCAGTCTTAGCAAATAACCCTTAAAATTATTCGTTATTACGATTCCCAACTGTTAAAAGATCCCGGTATAATTTTGTGTAAGGTACGCTATCAACTGTAAAAATTTCAAGAAAATTTTGGATTGCCTTTGATTAGCTACATAATGGAGCTGTGAAATTTTTGTTTCAAAAATGATTTGACTGTAACGTAGTATTTGAAATATTCAACAAAATAAAAATTATTCATGGAAACGAAATATATTTACATATTTTGTTTTAGTAGGTATTTAATATTTCAACTTTCCGATTCACTGTTCAGTAATAAAAAATCATGAATGACATAATTTTTTGGGAATGATATTTTTAATAACTTTGGGTAATGGCAATTTCAAAGTTTTTTTTATAGACCCATATAAATGGTATCTGAAAAAGTTTACGGGGATTTGATATAGAATAATCGGACAAAAAGTTGCATGTAAAGTCAATAAACATATCGTTTAAGGAGAACTAGAAAGTCGTTTACGCCCAACCATAAGAAATTTTTGAAATTCAAGCAATTCATTTTTTTTGTTTTTGATTTAAATATGCTATTTAGAGGCTTTCAAAAACCAAATCTTTTTCAGATTATTGTGATTGCTAGTTCCAAAGATAGTGCTGGAAAACCACCTAAAGTTTACCGAAAAACTGTAGCGATGATTCTAGATCTACTGATTTTTAATATATTCATATATATATATATATATATTTCAAAAAAACAAAAATTTACCCCAAAAAATATGTTTTTTGAAGTAGCGCCGATTTCCTAAAACCACTACTCACCCACTACCTTAGACATTGCAAATTGTTTTATTACAAAACAAACTACCTGCATATGTCTGTAATACAATAAAATCTCACTTTGCGCAGTTTACAGTCCAATTCTCAGATAGATTCACAGAATCGCTATACGAAACGCTGACTCAACCTGTATATATAATGAAAAAAAAGTACAATAATAAAAATGTTCCTGGTCCTTAGGAACACTATGCAGAAAGTTGCATACACACACACAAACATACAGATCGAATAAAGAACCTCCTTTCTGTCAATTCAAGTCGATTAAAAATAAAGTAGCTTTCACCTGAAAGATCAAAATAAAATATTTGTTTTTTTCGCTATTTTTTGGCACTAAAAGCAGTCGGTGTATGTGACGTCATTTTATAAAATGGTGGTCGGCAAGAAAAATAGGAGTGCGGTTTATTTCTTACAACTTTTAGAATCAATTGTGCACGGATTTTTCTCAGTTGAAAAAAGTTTCTTCCAAGAATAGTTAGTCTAAAGAAAAGGAGACACTTCACAAGCTCATAAACTGATAAAAGGCTATAGACACGAAGGCTCTGGAAATATCTAAATTTATATCTAAATGTAAAGTTACGTACTTGCACTGGTACGCAACATTCATTGTGACTTGCACTTGACCGCTTCATTTTTACATGACTGTTTAATTTTTCACTACACGTAATAAGAGATATACAATGATAAAGATGTATGAAAATATATATGGAAAATATTAAAAAAATCGACTAAAAAACTAATCATTGTTCCATGTCCCTCCTAGAAGGTTTTTTACTTTTTCAAGCGACTTTGTGCTATTTTTTTCAAACAAATCTGATCTTCTGACCAAATTGTTTCCCCCTCTAGCATCATAAATTGTCATTTTTATTTCAAGAAATTGTTTTTTAAAGCAGGTGGTTAATGATGATTTACATCAAAAGCAACACAACTGAATACCTACTGTCAATCGTAATCAAGTACTAGGAATTCTCGATACACTTTGAAATTCAAATCTTTCGATTCCTCCGGTAATAAGTTTGCTCTTTCTGCTACTTCCCTCGGTCCTGGAGTAGTAAAATTACACAATTTCTTGAATAATCAAGAAAATGTAAAGTTAAAAAAGAAATGTTTCGGCTTCACAGATATGCCTACTTCTGGACATTGCTTCATGATTTAGAAACGACCGAAAAAAACATTCGTCATATTTTCGTTTTGAAAAATACTAATTTTATGTTGCTAAGAAAACACCACGACTGAGAAGACTATTATAGCCCACGCGTCTTAAATTCATGGTCGACGCTTGGGCTAAAATAGTATCCCTCTCAACCTTGGTGTATATAATGTTATTTTTCCCCACTATTACCAGAAATTATTAATACTGACATCGTTTTAATACCAAGAAAATGCTTTTCTGAAGAAGCGACTTATAATAATTTCATTATTGACCAAGGTTAATAATGAAAAACAAAATATATACGTGCCTTAAATTTAAACTTGGTTCCTGGACTATAATATCCTTCTCAACCTTGGGGTACAATATACTATCATATTCTAGGTATGATGGGCGCTGGAGCTGGCATGATGGGCGCAGGCTCCGGTATAACTGGAGGAGGTGGCGGTATGATCGGTGGAGGCGCTGGAATGATTGGCGGAGGAGCTGGTATGATCGGCGGAGGCGCTGGTATGATTGGCGGAGGTGCAGGAATGGTTGGCGGAGGCGCCGGTATGATGGGCGGAGGTGCTAGGTATGGTTGGCGGAGGCGCCGGTATGATGGGCGGAGGCGCCGGTATGATGGGCGGAGGTGCCGGGATGATGGGTGGAGGCGCTGGTATGATGGGCGCGGGCATGATCGGCGGTGGAGCAGGTATGATGGGTATGGGCATGCATGGTTACGGAGGAGGAGAAGTCAACCAAGGAGGCTACAGCGGGGGAAACAAAAATATCAACGACATGCGTTACGAACAGGCACATGGCAACAACGGGGGGCAATTTGATAATGGCGAATCCGGATTCAATAAGGGAGAGCTAGTCGCCAAAGATGTCAAGGGTGATACAGGGTACTATACTGACGCTAATGGAGGAAAGAATGTGTATGAAGACGGAAAAATGTACCATGGAGCGCAGAACTTCAATAAAGAAGGTATAATTTCATGAAAGGAATTTCGGTGTGTTGAGAATTGAATGATTTTTATGTAAAAAGGTAAATCGGTTGAATTCCATATTTTTTTTCTGGTTAGAAAGATTAAATAAAATTTTCTGACGCAAGCTCTAGCTGAAATAACTCGGTATATTCCAGAGTTGAAAAAAAAATTATACGATTTCTTACATACATTCCAAAGGATGTTAATATTGAGCTTATGTTAATTTTAATGAAAAAAATTGGAAAACTCAATACGCTTGACAAAAATTCAATTATTTCGTTAGAAAATTACATTCTACAGACATAAAGCATCTCAGTATTCAGTTTATCATATATAATTGTGTTTCTACTAGGTGGAAAGTAGATTTTCATACATAATTTAATTGGCTTGCCAAGGGAGGAAAACTATATATTAATTCAGCTAAATTCATCAGAATCTTCATAATAGGTCCAATTTAAAAAATATTAATTCAAGCTGAAATGAATGCATTGATTGATTTGTTAGTTGATGATCCTACGAAGTATTGTCACTTTCATATTAACAATTTTCAAATTACATTATAACATTTGTATATTTTTTATTAATAACGCTGGAAACATATTTTGTTGCCCACATACTGCATACAACTAAATATTAAATATTTTTAGGTAAGAATGAAGGTCAGATGAACATGATGAAAGGCCACAAAAAGGGACACAAAATCAAGGGTTTCAAAAATTCTCATCAGAAACAAGAATCCGGCAAAACAGAGGAGTTCTTCGACGAAAACCATGACGAAGGCGGAAATTACATCTTCAACGGTCAGTCGGGCAATTTTGGTGAAAACGCCGGTTCTGCATTCAAGGGAGGCAAGCAGGATGGCAAATTCAATGAAGCAGAAGCTAAGAAAGAGGGACACTTCAACAAAGAATTCCTCGCTGATAATGCTAACGCTAATCAAGGGAGGTATGGAGAGGCTAAATACGGAGGAAGTGGGGCGACTTTCGGAGTTAATAATGGCGGTGGAGTCAACAGTATGGCGGGACATCATCAGTCTAACAAGTTCTTCAAGCATCATCCTTTCTATCATCACTATTATTAATAATAGGAAGCCGTTAGGTTTCATAGGTATGAGTTAATATTGATTACGCGATAAGTATATATCATAAAAGTATTACATAGTCTTGTGCTGAGGGCAATTAGGTATATAAATAAGTAATCTTGCGAGACTTAGAGATTTACTTTCATCATAAAGCACACAGTTTCAACAACCCACAAATCTCATAGGGATACGTTTAAATCAGATATTTTTGTAAGTAGCATGTATTTGGGTTTTCAACAAACCATTCGAGATTAATTTATGTTATTATTAGTACTACTTCACATTTTGTTCATGTATATGAATATACAGAGGCAATTAATTACGAATATTCCCATCGATAGCTAGGTTAGAATTGTATATGATAAACTGATGATGAAAGCTATGACTTGATACACTCTATGCATATAAAAATACAATAAAAATGAATATTGCAACACTTACAAAATGTTTGTCTCATTATATTTAAGTACTCCTAAATAATACAGAAAAAAACTGCTTTCATTGGCAACATAGTAAAAGCTTCTTGTAAACCAAAAGATCAAACAAACTCAAAATTGTTTTCAATATACAGTGTCCGGCATAAAGTTCGCAGCAAATGAAAAACTTTTTTATTATTGATTTCTCAAAAAAAATCATACGTGATAAAAACCTCTGCTTTA
This sequence comes from Gonioctena quinquepunctata, assembly GCA_018342105.1. Lineage (NCBI taxonomy): Eukaryota > Metazoa > Arthropoda > Insecta > Coleoptera > Chrysomelidae > Gonioctena > Gonioctena quinquepunctata. The sequence continues at coordinate 74,687 of JAFIRS010002075.1, read as the reverse complement.
TCCCAAACCTGAATTTCAAACTCCAAAATTGAATTTTATACGACCCTATACGAGGGAGATAGAAAAGCATGCTTTGTTTTTAAAATAATATGATCCCATCACTTTAGTTCTCACGGTAGAATTCAAATTCATGGGGAGGGAAATATTGTTCAAAATCGAATGTTGATCCAGAAATTCGAATCATAGCCACCTTATGATCAATTTCATATTTCAACTTTTTTTATCATTTTTTACTCATCGCCCTGTACAACATAAGGAATATTATGCTAGACGAAAGGTATATTGTTAGATATGATGATATCACTCTCTCAATGTTTTCTCATTTCTCCTTCCCATCGGGAAATCACATTAATTGAATTGAATATCTTCCAATCCATCGATTTGGAAATGTTCCGTTTAACCTTCTCACTTCTAGCGTAGAATGAACGGATGCACCGTCTTGTTGAAAATACATTCCAGCTCTCATGTCCAGAGGATTATCATCTAAATAATCGGAGAGAAACGTCTGCAGCTTTCTTAAGTATCTTGCAGAATTCAGTGGTTGTCTGAAAAGTACTGGTCCAACAATAATGTCATTAAGAATTCCGCACCAGACGTTAACTTCAAAATGATATTGGTCTCTACATTGTATCCTAAAATGGGGATTATTATCCCAATTCTGGGAGCTGACTACCTCATTTGATGTGAATGTTGACTCGTCACTGTAAAGAAAACTGTCTATTATCTTCCATCATAGACTGACCAGAAACAGAAATCCAAGCGATTATCCGGATCTCTCGGTTTCAAAGTGTGTATGAATTTTGGTTTATACGGTTTGAATTTATTATTACCTACCTAGAACTCTTCTCATTGATCGATCGGATATACCAAGATTTTCTCCTCTTTGCGATAATGACATTCTTGGATTTTCAATCGGAGACAGCATAATATTCATAACAGTTTCTTCATTTTCAGTTATCGGTCGTTTATGTGTGTGTATTTTTTCGAAACCGATCCAGATTCCCTGAATGTTTTCAAAATTCTTGTAATTGTCGAATTATGAACGTTTTTATGTATTTCATTAAAAATATTGGCAGTGTCTCTACAAGTATGATAATTGTCACCATGTATCATTACAATCTCCACTCTCTCCTTAGTCGATTGAATTGAAAAACTACTGAAATTACTCTACAGATTTGTGAGTTTCTTGATGCGTCAAAAATGGTTTGTATAGAATTAGAAATGAATTTGTTTTCAAAGGCAACTGTGATCGGCAAATGTTATGTATCTCAATCAATTACAGTAAAATTCAAAGAACAAAACTATGGAAGCTGGGTATTACTATCGAAGTCGAATGTAACAACTTACGATATTTCGAAATTCATAAATAATACGTGAATAAATTTTTCGAGTGGATTAAAACCTTAATTTTGTACGTTGAATGCTGCAAAAAATTCAATAAAATATTGTAGAGGCATTTTGATGTCTTAAATGTCTTAAAACTATACAAAAATTGTCATATTTTACAATTTCTGATTGTCTTAAAAAATGTTATTCGTAGTGTGAAAATAAATTCATTTTCATTCTGGCATCATACCTTGGAGACAATTCAGTTTTATTTACTATTTGCAGCAAGATTTTGTGAAATTCCGTCACATAATTCAATTAATGTGATTTTCCGATGGGAGGGAGGCATGAGAAAACATTATATATCAGTATATCTAAGAATATACCATTCGTCTAGCATAATATTCCTTATGTTGTACAGGGCGATGAGGAAAAAATGGGAAAAAAAGTTGAAAAATAAAATTGGTCATGATTCGAATTTCTGGATCAACATTCGATTTTGAACAATATTTCCCCATGAATTTGAATTCTACCGTGAGAAATAAAGTGATGGGATCATATTATTTTGAAAACAAAGCATGCTTTTCTATCTTCCTCGTATAGGGTCTTATAAAATTCAATTTTGGTGTTTGCAATTCAGGTTTGGGATAAAGCAGAGGTTTTTATCACGAATGATTTTTTTTGAGAAATCAATATTAAAAAAGTTTTCCATATGGTGCGAACTTTATGCCGGACACTGAATATGAATATCGTAACTGTAATTTTTGTTTATTTTGTTACGAAACTGGGGTTCAAAAATAGTCCGATAAATTAAATCCGTGTATTCCACTTTGAAACACAGAATACTTGTTTACATCTCAAATGTACTTCACTTTGAACTACTCTGTTTCTTCTTCTTCATATTTATGGCTGGTCAGGTTGACGAGAGTCTTATCGACATCTGTGTCAAGCAACATCGAGCGCGTTTAGTACTTGGATGATGGGGGTCCATCAGACAAGGAAGGTGCGCGTTAAAATGCCCTAACAACTTTAGCGCAGTAGCATATTCGCAGCTGCAGGCGTCTTATCAATGAGCACATATAAGCAATAGATATACCGTCCTTCGGAGGGGACGTTAAGATGGCCGTCCCGAGTTCATAAATATTGAGCTCGTTAAAGAACTCTACCTCTGAAACAACAGAGGATTCGGCAAAATTTCCGGTTGGGGGGAGTGAGCTCACCGGCGTCGGTGTTTAGCCCTGGTCGCAGAAATAGGCCGACGTTAAATAAAGCAAAAAAAAAAACGTGTGGTCGGGGGACCCCCGTAAGGAACCAAGTTCCTTACGCTTTTTTTTCTCTTTCGATACTCTTTTTGACGCTGAGCATATAGTTTCACTATTGTCTCTCTGTAATGTATATAAATAGTAAACACTCGAATCACGTGTACATTAAACGTATGTGAACAGTAAATACTTGTATCAAGTTATACAATTTTATTAACTTACTTTTCTAAGTTTGTATTATACATACTTGCTGCACTTTCCATTTTTCGAATCTTCATTGCAATCTTCATTGCCAACAATATAACTCACGTATGATTTAAGACAAAAAACAAATAACAAATATATTTTCTACTTTGCTCCGAAATCTTACATGCGCAATAGAAATTCCACAACGCTCATGTGCTACAAATACACGAATAATTTCAAAGACCAATCTGAGCAGCCGTAAAACGAGGGACTACCAAGCCAGTGGTCCGGGGTTCAATCCTCAACATGACCTAATTTTTTTATATTCAGATTGCTGTGGGTACTAACATTTTAAACACATTTCATTCGTTTACTCAACTGGACAATTTCTTCAACTCCGAATGTAATTCGATACGGAGATTTAGATTGTTTATATTTGTATATTTTCGTCACGTAAGGAAAAAGCGTTATGCTCCCTCCATGGTTCCAAACGATCCAATAATCAATTAATATCGAGGTAGCAGAATATGTTGCCATCAATCTCATATATCCACCATTTTGTGTTTCTTTTTTTTCTCAATATTTTTCCCTTTGAAAGTTGACGTTTTCTATTCCATCACATCATCACATCCATACCCATGCAATACTATACCTATATATCCTCTTTCCAAACTCCTCCGCCACAGTAAAAGGTATTTTATTCCTGATAACACTATTCGTTATATTATATAAATTGACCTGCCACATATTCAATGTGCCATTAATCTAACTTCGGCATACAAAAAACATAAGAAAGTATGTCCAAAAAAGAATATAATCATCTGAACACACGTTATATAGAGATATAAAAGACACAAAAATATCTTCCACGTATTACCACTTAACGATAATATCCGACTTGTTATTGCTTATATGTATGAATTCAAAAAGAATTTGATGCCAACAATAAAAATCAGCTATTGTGAATACCATCTCGTACATTTCTTAGATTCGTCATTTGAAAGAATTCGATGTGTAGGAATTTGTCATCTAATGTTACTTTAATATTTTTCAATGGAATATTCTACAATATTATTATTCCTAGATCCAATCATTTTTCTTATGTTGATCAGAGCTCAACATCTATGAACTCAGGATCGCCGGCTCAACGTTCCCTCCGAATGACGGCATACCTCTCACTATATCTCGTGCTCATTGATATAACGCCTGCGAGCTGTGATAATTTAACATAATCTATTAAAGCAAAAACAAGAGTGCTACAGTGTTAGAACAAAAGCCAATGATCTAATGAATTCTTACTGCAGTAACCGAAGACAAATTGTTCGTTGTTATTGTATCGGACAGTCAGTTTTGACGAAATTATGGGAGGCAGAACAATCGTTAAAAATGCAGTTAAGAATTCGCATATACCAAAATTTTTGGTTTATGTTCAGTCTCTGAGAGGGATATGAACTCATTTCATATTTCTGCAGATCTGCTAGTCAACACGGTGGTCCAGCAATATATGCAAAAAGTTATTGAAAACCTTTCTGTGAGTCGATCAATTGAAGTATCATACTGTGATTGACTGTGTTAAATTTTTAATTGTTTGTATTTATAGACCTCCTAATGTGGATTATGATACAACTTTTAGAATTCTTGAAAAAATTTGTGAGATTAATCACCATGAAAAACAATAATCCTGATTAACGTTAATTTTCTGGAAAGCTCAAGGCATAGTAATGACATGTCAAATTTATTCGAATCATTCAATTTGATACAAGCAATCACTCAAAGTACCAGAAAAACAAACATTTCAACGTCATGTTTGGATAACATATTTTTTGAAAATTCCACAACCTTTTTAGCAACAACCAAAGAATGTCAAATTTCGGATCACAATGCTTAAATAATAACAATGAACAAATCAGAAAACTCCTTTACTATTCAAAAAAAACTATATTTACAAAAGAACATTTTCAGATGAAAACATTCAAAAAAAATTATACGATCTAAGCAAGGAAGAATGGGGTGCTATATATGAAATGGCTATAATAGGCTTTTTCATTTAGATGACCAATGACTAACTTTGTTTACCTGTCAGACCCAACGGCATTGATGGCGATTTTTTTTTTAAGGAAATAAAATATTTCCGAGTTTTCCTATGGATAGTTGACTTGAATTTACATGGAGAAGAAAACTCACCATTAGAAAATATTCGTGTACATTATTTTATCTACGAATGAAAGGTTTTTGACGGTATAAAATAGGTAATTAGTACTTAACCTACAAAGAAAGTTACGAACGCCAATGTCTGCAGGTGCATTTGTCATGAAGTTGACTGTTGACATATTGTGAAAATACCGCTAATTTTGAACTAAGCCAATCTCAAATTGTTATTTCAAAACTAACCAATGGCTATTCACTTTCCCAATAGCCAATCAGACTTTGGGTCTCAAAACGAGCGCATGCGCCTTAAAAAATCATCTAAATGAAAGGGCCTTATTGACTCCAAATGGAATGTGAGACGGTGTGACCCTGGGTCTTGTTACATTACATAAATTCCTAGATCTTGGTGGGTAAAGGGAGTGTTCTTTTACAAAAAAAAAAAAAGTTTTATGAAGTCAACTATGGAAAACATCAGAGCATCGTCTGAGGATGAAATTATCATTCAGAAGAAGAGCATACCAGGCAGGTAGTTAGAATCATCATCTGCACTTCCAAGAAAAGGTTTCCGATGGCAAGAATCTAGCAGAAAGTAAGTAAAATTCCTTCGATGATTTCTTTTCATCTCCGCCACTGAAGTTATTGAATTGCACGACAACTGATAATAAGTCTAAAACTGTATGAAGAGAACAAGGCGAGTATGAATCACTTCATAGGTATGGGGTCCATATGCTTCATAGGTAACGTTGTATGTACTTTTACGATTCAACTTCAGCACTACGCTGCCATCTCCCAAGAACATTTTCCTAACTATTTGATATCTAGAATTGAAATACACACTTCATTGATTAATCTGAGCCTACAAATATCAATCTTAGTAACAGATAGGACAAATATGGGAACATGAGGGTACTCAACTCAACTTCAACGATTCCCTGTATTGTCCCAATAATAGTTCTCTGTTGAAATGACTTCCTAAATCGTAGAATACACTTTATTAATCAAGCTGAGCAAAATGATAGTAATTTTAGAGTTAGAAAAACCAAATCTAGGAAATATTATGAACAGGTAGGGTTGACTCCTCAACTTTCAGGCTACCCTATCCTCTCCCTATAATGTTTCCCTACTAGTCCCATATATCCATTAGAAGAATACACTTTTCTCGTCAAGCTGACATGCTTTTTACCCACCTTACCAAGTTTGAGAGTTGAAAATAGAGTTTCAAAGGAAAAAGTGTCATGAAGCGTTACACATAAACAAGACGTCAACAACCAGGTTTAGAGTCAAAATTTGGCTATATGCGGTATTTATTGGCAATATTGGCAAGTTTCAGTCGAGGATTTTGAAAGTTTGGCAAACAAATTCCATCTCCCTAGATACGACCTTTTCCTATATAAGCAAGCCCAGAATCAGTCGTAAGGCAGTCGAATTCCAGCACCTGAACCGAAACCATCTCCAGAAGAAGGACTAACTCCTTGGTAGTGAGAAGTGGACGGATCCAAAATGGAATTTACCTACGGGAAGTCCAGGTCCGTAACGAATAGAAATGATAACTGAATTCAATTTTCATTGCCATTCAGAATTTTCAAATAATTTCCTTTATTTGATATTATCAATTCATTATCACTAACCAGTTAACTCAGTTAACTCAGAAGAACACCAACTCCTACCTTCTTTACCTTGGTTCCCACGATGTTCTCTGAACATTACAGGATATCCCTTTTCGTGGAAACCAGAACATAAAAAAAAAAAAAAAGTAAAATTATAGAGTCAGCATTTTCGGCCACGATTAGTCTGTGTCTTACTTATAACATCGAGTAAAATAGAGAATTTTAGCACAACGGTGAAATAGTGGAACTGAATGTGTTTATCATTGTCTCATTGTTGCTTCTTGCCATAATTAAATAAATGCCGGTTTTACACTTGCCAAAAACTTTAAACTTAAAGAGTGACCGTGGAAAGTAACGGGTTTGTGGGTATGGGTGCACCCAAAAGCATTCCTGTCCAGCAGCGGACGCGGTCCCTGCAAACTCCTTGATGTGTGGCGAGATAAATATATTAGTGGACTATTCACACACGTTGTCGGTAGTAAATTCTATAGGAATTTTGGGCAAGATATCAGACTAATGAATTTCAAACACTCTCACGAATTTGCATTTTGAATGCCTTAATAAACAACAGCTTGTCCTCCTGGACTTCAAAGAATATTGTAAAGATAGGAAAATTGAAATTTGATAATTTTTCCTGGTTTGAATCTAGAATACTTAATTTGTGGAATATATCTAGGTCATATTAGTTGAAGCCAATCAGTACCACATCAAATCCTCAAGTTATATTGGTCTAGAATTGATTTTAGTACTTGACCATGGCTCAGCGCGACAATTTAATAGCTAAATTGAGAAATGTTGGAATGAGTATGTTTGTAGTGCTACAATGTTACTCTCTGTTCAGCATGGATCCCGGCTTTACGCATTTATAAAAACTATATATATAAAAATAGAACGTACTGTAAAGAGTGGCCGAGGATGGTAAAGGGTTATCTAGTATGTGTGCACACAAAACAATCTCCGACCGGTCACTAGGTCCTATGAGTCTAGCAACTTCTTGGTTGGGTGCTGGAAATGTACTATAGTCTTCATTCTCTCAATTGGCGATGATAGATCTATGAATATACCCGCGAAATATACCGGTAAGGTATTTTGGGTATTAACAATTTTACAAATACAGATATATTCCTGTCACTTGTTTATTTAGTTCAAATTTTATCACTCCAGAAACACTTCACATTGTTGTATCAAATTAGATTCGAAACCAGAGACGATTTCCTAATAAGCTGAACTCTTATAACTTTCAATATTATCTTGTGAACAATGTAAAGTCTTTAATCGTTGAATTGTTTTCAAACAAGTGGAGATTGTAACTCTTGGCTTTAATATATGTATTTATTAAGTTTGTCTTTTATTTCTCTTCAGCTGAACAGAACTTTGTATCCTAAAGAACACAAAAAAAAAATATACTCAACGTGGGAAAATTGAGGGTCTATCCGTTCAAGGGTCTCTCTATATAAGGCTGTGCCGACAAAAAAAAATGCTATACTAGGTTATCTTCTGAGAGCAGATGGATTGCAGATCCTGCTACCTGAAAAGTGGCGCCGACTGTCTAGACAATCACAAAAAAAAGGTAGAAAAAAAGGTAAAAACAAAAGTAGTTGAAAGTCAACCAGAAAATTTACCTATTAGATAAGACAGGGGAGGGTTCGGTTACAAATACCTCCTCAGAACTTTTTAAATATTACTTTAATGTTCACTTTCCCATTGAATCCGTCAAAACTTGGACTTTTTCAAACAAAAAAGTACTGAAACAGTTTTTTTTTATTTCATAACAACTATACTGAACTCAATAGAAAGAGGAAATATTGCGTGTGGCATTTCCCTAGATTGGTCTAAAGCTTTTTTGATCTCATCTTATCAAAGTTACAAAGTTATGGTATTCGCGGAAAAGTCTACTCATGGATTGAATCATTTCTAAGCAACAGGTAACAAAAAGTAAAACTGAAAGACAATAATACAAATATATTCTCTCAGGAATTATATAGCAACATGGGCGTCCCCCAAGGGAGTATTCTCGGCCCCTTATTTCTATAATTTTTTTGAATGTTCTCCCCAATTCCATAAGAGATATAAAATTAGTTAACTATGATAGTCACAAATTTACACAAATACAAAAATGGGTTCTCGAAAATGGCCTTGTCTTGAATAAGGAAAAAATATTGATGCCAACCTTCCTCGAATATGGTATAATATTGGTTGAGTGCACTTGCATTTAACGACTGACTGTCACTATTGTGCCTAAATAATAATTCGAAAAAAACCAAAAAGTCTCCGCGAGCGGAGTGTTACTTCGTAAGGTTGTTAGCTTGCCGTCAATTTGGATTGCAATATTAGCCAGGTTAGGTTGTGTTCTCTTCTTTCACTTGAGACATTGACCTGGTTCGTTTTTCTGCAGACTGGTCTTCAGAAACAACTACAACGGAGGCGTGTCTTGGCCTGTAGACTACAGATCAGGCGGTCAACTTAATGCAGCTATGGTATCGTTCGACTTTTGACCGTCGAGTCAAAACTATCAACATCGTAAATATAAAAGTCACTATTTGATGGTGAGTAAAAATTAAGTATCGTGTCATGCGTTTATATTATGAAGGGTGAATATTTTGGAAAACGACAGTTCTTTGTACAAAAAAGTTCTGAAAACACGTGATTGGAGGTGTGTGGTATTTTGGTTAGAAGAAGGACGAATGGTCAGTGTTTCACTGGCAATGACGCCTTTTGTACTTTTAGCAGTCCGTATCTCGGAAAGTATTTGAGCCACGTTTTGACTTGGATTTCTTGTTCAGAAGGCAAAAATACGATAGATATATCGAACGGCGTGTCTCAAATCTTGCAAGTCTGATTATTGGATATTTACTGTGGTGATAATAAATTTTTAAAATGCTGCTGATCGTCGGGATTTTTATTATATTTTTTTGTTATGGGGGCCTGTTTATTCACAAAAAAAGTCTTTTTTTGGGATTTTCCTAACTGTATTTTTTCCAAAGAATCCATCAGGTATTCCCAAGGAACAAAGTAATCTTGTGTCCGAACTTCCATACTCCGTTTTGTTTCATGATGGTCCATGATTCATCATTTGTTCATTAAATTTGCAAATGAAACCAGTATTTTATTACAAACCACCATCCAAATCTCTTATTCACTCTATTTTCTGTTTTCATTTTGAAATGTTACAATTCGATGATTCCTCGATGTATACCTGACAAATTCCCAAGAACAACACTGATTGAGAAGTAGGAAGCCAAAAGTTTTTTCAAATCCATGTTTTCCACATACAAACTAACTCCCTCCTATTATTTTAACAGCTATTTGAGAGTTAACTGTTCCAGGACTTCTTATTCTAGCTTTGGTCTTGGTGGAATTTGACAAAAGTCACTTTTCAACCAACCTCAAAGCTAAAATTTGAAACACCTACAGTTCACTAAAAAAAGGTACATTCATTGTCATTAATTTTGAAATTTAGTGGTTTCTAGAATCGGAACAGAGGCAGTTTAAATTTGAATGCAAAAATATTATTTACACTCATTTGAATGTGCTGCATCTTCTTGAGCGGAAAATTATTTATTGTTTGGGTCATTCTGGAAAAAAACACTGAACCAAAACAAACACAGATTCCACAGCTGATTATTTAATACTACGGCAATTTTTACAAAGAATTCCATCAGAGGAAACATAGAAAGCTATTTGCAATCAACACTTCTGTTGACCACGTTTATAAACAATCACATTACATTATCAATCTATAGTAAGCAACGTCACCTATTGAATAAAAACTCAATTTCTCAATAACAGCCTTGATACACTGGGCTGAAAGAATACAGTAAACAATTTAAAAAAAATAGATGGAAGTATAATGGAGAAGCAAAATATATAAAATTCAATTACATCAATGTACTTCATCCCCATTACAAGTCTAAAACTCAATGATTGGAATGTTCTGAATAACAAAGCAATTTTTGAACACATAAAATTACACAGAAATTGTCTCTACACCAATTCATGCAGGTCATTTAAAAATACACTATTATAAGGTCTTTCTTCCTCTCTGCACACTTCTCCCTTTAATTTTGCTCGGTAAAGAGCCATAAAGCTAGTTCTACGTAAATACTTTGATTCTATGTAATATTGAGCATACATTACCATCAAAACGGGAAATGTTTTTAATACTATGTTTGGTTGAAGGGATAAATTCTAGAACATCTTGCAAAAATATTTTTCTAAATGGGTTAGGAAAACCCCTCAATCTTATATGATTTATATCACAAAATCTGTAAATAGGTACACAATTATCTACTGACCAAAGGAAATTTTGGTTATTGAGGATATTTACTTGATTTTACTTTTCATCATTCATGGACAAAATAAAGGTAGGGAATCTGCAGAAAAATTATATTAAAATAACGTATTGGCAAGATACATTTTTCCAAATCAATTTCAATAAAAAAAAATTAATATATTTTTTTTTTACTGATGCCATAAGTTTTTTCCAAATAATATAACCCAATGATTTATATTGAAAAGTATTTTTTTGGAATGTTTTTTCTTGATGAAAATACAGAAATAAACTATACAAGTGCCAACAAATTAGTTTTCCCGAATTCAGTATTCCAAACAATTTTTTGGGTAACGAAAAATTTCTGAATTTGCCTATAAATAAATAGGCTGTGGCTATTGTTCCACCGACGGAACATGCATTGAAAATAAGAATTCCGTCTTGGGGCGGAAATACCTTCAGAAATCCGACAAAAATGTAAGCATGAAACGTCACTGTTCTGTCCGCCGCGGTTGCGTAAATGATAGGCATTTTTGGCGGATCTCTGGATTTATATAAACTTCCGACCCAAGACGGAATTCTAATTTCCACTGCATTAGTCCGCCCGCCTTTAGCCACACTGAAAAAATAAGCTAAAAGTGAGGTAAGTGATATTTCTGTGTTTGATCGGTTGAGGTTTTGAGTTTTATATCTACCAGAAATGATATACAGTATCAGAAAGTATTTATCTTGGGTATGGTGGTTTCATGAAAGAATAGCTTGCTATATGTTGAGAGAGCATTACAATTTCTCCTCGACTCGCTCGAGGAAGGGATATCGACGTCACGACAAGAAATGAGTCGATTCGCTGTGCGTTGTGTAGCATTGCCACGTGGTCAGTTAATGTGTCGGGTGGGGTAACAGGAGGGGCGCACAGCAGTGCGTCTCTCTTGTTTATGTGGTATTATCATATCATTGCGTTCCTTGTTGCTCGTGTAGATTTCTGTCCGTACCCCAGAGAATTTTTTTCCAATACTGTATATCTTGAATGTTCCTTTCTTTGCAGGGCTTGTGTTTGTATATCCACCTGATGGATGTCAATTGGTTTCTGCCAAAGCACGTCAGGTCCTTTTCGAGTGGGGCAATAACCGCCGCTTTCTCTGCTACCTTCTCAGATCTAATGTGGCTCGAACCTAATTAAATTAGAGTTCACCTTCAAGTCCCGTGCCTCTGATGAAGTCTATGATCATGCTCGGTGATACCTTTTCCAGGTCTTTGGGCTCTAGTTGCCCGTAATCTATATGGTAGAATCTTGTTCGTTCCAGACCCTTGCATCTGTTTCTTCCTCGTCTTGGCTAAAGCGACACTCAGCGCTCTTCGCAAGTCCGATTTTTTAAGATGCTTTCGTAGTCTACAGTGACCTGTCAATAGTCCTGTTAAAATCTTCAGGTTTTTCAGATTCAGTTCTAACAGGGCTGCTTTCTGCTTTTCGAAGGGTTTGGTATGAATGCCTACGAGTGGATTGTCCCACTGTCATTTTTCACTTTGTAGATGTAACTATGTGTAATCCATTTAGACATTATTCAAAAAGCAGTTGTCATGAAATAATAGAATATGGGCAGCTTATAAAGATTTATCTTTTTTGACTTCTTTCTTTATCCTATGATTCGTTCATGAAGATTGTCATATAGTCTCAATCTACTTTATATGCACTATTTCCTATTTATGTCTTCTGCTAGTTTCATTATTGCAAATTTACAATTTTTCATATTATTTTTGTGTTCATATTTTCTCTCTTTCAATGATCTTGATGTTTCTCCTGTGTAAATTATTCAATGTTTTATTTGTGTATTGAGTTTTGAACACTGTCAAAAGCAGATTGTCCACTGTATCCTTCCATTATTGTAATTATATAGGAGAAACATCAAGACCATTGACAGTGAGTCAGAATTATAGAAGAAATTGTAAAATAATGGAATACACAAATATTCATGAAAGTACCACTCCAAGCCTACAGAGAAGAAAGCTGAAATGAACTGCATAGATTCTCAAGAGACAACTACTTCAACAAATTATGTCAAAATGGATCACAAACAGTTATCTCTACTTAAATAATTGAGAAAAAGCTGAACATATATTAAATCAGCTTGATGTCAAGTAACTTTTTAACTCAAAGAAGTCTTTGACATTTGAATGTTGCTTTGCATCTAAGCTGACAGTCAAATCATGTTTGAATTATGTAAAGGATCATTACAGAAATGATATTAGTTATGAATGTATTCCTTGAAATCATAGATGATAAATGATCTCATTTTTTCTATAAGCAAATTCAGAATACAAGATAATAACAAACTCAGCCATTTTTCGTTAAAGGTGAAAGTCATCAGGTAACAAACTAACTTATTTGATTTTACACTTGTATAGTTTTTTTTTTCACTTTCAGATCAAAGATCATTCATCATTCGAACTAAATGACTAGCTGTAAGATACCAAATATTAATTTATCTAGGAATTGAAACAGAAAAATACCTTCAACTCTGTCTTTTGAGAGCTTGAACTACAAACTGCAGAATTATGTTAAATGGTAATGTAGTCCTTAGAAATAGAGTGTTGTATAAACTATCAACAGTGTTTTTATTCATCCATACTGATAGATTTATTTTTTATCATTGGATGAAGTGCCACATGATTCGACTAAAAATGTATGAACAATCTACAAATCGTATTCCATATAATAGACGTCTATTTATTTTTATCACATAACATCTGAAAATGTACATAAATACATATCGATAAATTATAAAGGAAAAAAAAGTAATCTTTGGTATGGCAAAAAACATCGACTCATGTTTTTACATTTGACTAGATTAGTAGGTGAAATTGTGTCGAGGAAACACCGCTGTAGCTCTTCTTTCTTCTGGATCTGACAGGTTACGGTAATGCCGTGATAGGACAAGACCCACCAGCTGTAGGCACAGAAAATTGATTAGAAATCCAAGAGTGGATATTGTTCAAAATATAAAATGGAGCCAATGATGCTGAACCTCTTGACCATAGAACATTTTACTTGGTTAACAACTTACATGAAATCGTAAAAAAATTGTTATTATTTTGAAAAATTATTGTGTTAAAGCAAAAACTGACCACAGAACTAGGGTCATGGTGGTATTTAATGTCTAACCTGGAATAAATACCTATAACAAGACAATATCGATGTCAATAGGCAAGAAATTTACAGCATTTTATACATATAAACACATAAAGAAATAATATTAGAATATAAAGAAAAGCTAATATTTTCTTGCTGACGTTTCGAATGTTGATAAATTGATCTTCAAGGCTCTGTAACAATGAGTTTAGAGAGGTGGAAAATATTTGAAAATGAAAGTGAAATACAAAAAAATGCCACATGTATTGACACATTTACAGTGAAATTAAAAATATTAGGAAGACTCACTCAAGAAGTAATTTTTTCGAGGTGGATGCAATTAAAATTGTTTGAACATATACATGAAAAAATAATAAATTAACGAGCCAACAACTTCCACGTTTAGCAACAAAACCAAGTGAATACTGACATAAAATTCAGAAAACTATCCGAAAAACCAAGGGAGAAAAAATATAAAAAAACAGTGGTACCTAATCAAAAAATGTAATGATAACAATTCATTCATGGTCTATCAAGTTTAAAAAGGCAGTGAATATATGTTTTTAGAGGATTTGTGTCATTTTGCTGAAGAGTCTTTTTGATAGATAAAAAAGTTTCTTGTCAAGGATGATGAAGTTTGTGAAATCAAAAGTATGAAAAAAAAATGGTGGCTCTATCATGTTCAGATATTCGTTTTTTTTATTATATATGACCAACCATTGTGTGCAATTATTACAATTTATTTTGTAGTAATATTTGTTTTTGCGTGAAAATATTTTTTTCAATGATGTTGTCAATAGAGAATGCGATTTTTAACCGACGAAAAAAGGAGGAGGTTCTCTAGTCGACGGGTATATTTTTTTATGTATGACCACGCATAACTTTTTAGAGAATAGTCCGATTTTGATGATTATTTTTTTATTAGATAGGGTATGCCTCAAAGTTAATCTCATTCAAATCTGAAAAAAAATGCATCCCTAAGGGTAGAAAAATAGGGGATGATTAATTTAAATACTAATTGGTGAATGTATGTGGATGTATCCTCGTTTTATGTCAATTTTTCTAACTGAAATAAGTTAAAATATTAGCCGCGAGTTATATCAAAGTGTTTCTAATCAGTTCATCCATCTCTTAGTGCTATCAAAACATTGCAATTTCAATCCATAAAGGCAAAAACTGCTATTTTCATAAATAACCTATTAGTTCATTCACTGCGAACATATAGACAAAAACATCCATCCACAAAAAGTGTCAGGTGTGCAAAAAGTGGACACACGCATTTGGATCTTTCTTTCGTTTATCTAGCCTCCAGTGGTGTGCTTATTGTTTCAAGAATGCCAGCAAACTGCTCAAAATGTTCCCGGCCAATGGATGATGATGATGATGATTATGTTTTCTGCGACTGTTGCAAATCAGTGTTTCACAACACGAAATCTTGTTTTGTTATGTCCTCAACCGAAATACGTGCTGTCCAGTTGAAGCAACGAGTTTTTGTGTTCTTCTGCGAAGAGTGTATGGAAATATTCAAACAGACTCCTCGGATACTCAAAAAAATTTCATTTTTGGAAAATGAGATAACCTCTCTACATAACGAAATCAAGAACATAAAAGAACAGCTGTCCTTGGTTAATAAACAAGATGATATACCCAAGGAAATCGAGAATTTGAAACACAAATCGCAATATCCGAAGGGGGCCCTTCCCAAAAAAAAAAACAAAATGAAATCTATGAACGTCAAACCAGATCAAAAAATATCATGATCTTTAACCTACCTAAGGTGAACCCCTTTTCCAAATTAAATGCATTTTTAAAGACATAACCGACGACGAAGTCAAGATCACCAGAGTGGCTAGACTGGGCAAACAAAACAAAAACGGTGCTAGAGCATTGAAAGTCGTTCTAGATGACGCACAAGATGTCCTATACTTGCTCAGAAACAGGATCAAAGTTAACAAGGAAAGAAACATTTTTATTAATGCGGACCAAACACCAATGCAGATGGCTCAATATAAATCAGTACAGAGTGAGTTGAGAAATAGAACAAATAGTGGTGAAGCGAACCTGAAACTGAAGTATATAAACGGTATCCCCAAGATAGTCAAACAAAAAAACTGATTACGTTAACTCTCCCTAATTCTCCTAACCTATACTACCAAAATGTCCGTGGGCTTCGAACCAAACTAGACACTCTCCAGCGAAACGTTGCCACATCACTCTTTGACATCATCATACTTATTGAAACATGGCTCACCCAGGACTTCTCCGACGCTGAATTAGGTCTCACGAACTACACAGTCTTTAGGAAAGACCGATCCCCTGCAACCAGTCCTTTCTCAAGAGGTGGTGGAGTCCTTATAGCGGTAAGGGAAACATACAAATGTGCTCAGCTACCCTCAAATGAGAGCATAGAAGATCTCTTCGTCTCCATCGGCGACTCCTCCAGACATATCTTCGGTGCTGTCTACCTCCCCGCTAAACCACCCATAACTTCGTTTCTGACGTTAAGCTCCGATCTAGATGCTATAGTTGAAAAGTATCCAGACACCACCTTATACGTCTTCGGTGATTTTAATTTACCAAATGCCTACTGGACATCAGACGCATTAGGATCTACAGCCGCACCTACTCCATCAGCTTCAGCCATGGAAATTGAGGCGATTACTACTCTGTCAAATACTTGTGCTTTACATAACCTATACCAGTTGAACAACAATCCTAATGAAAGGAACGTATTACTTGACTTAGCATTCTCACACGAGTCATTAACCCTTAGCCCTGCCCATGAACACTTGCTCACACCTGATCCCCATCACCCACCCCTGCAAACCTCTATTAATCTAATCTCTAGTCCTCAGGGAGATATCAACAACGCGAGTGAGTTCTATTATGATTTCAAAGGTGCTGATTTTGATGGCATTCTCACCTGCTTAGAATCCATGGACTGGGACCATATCTTGTCCAACAAATCCCTTGATGAAATGGTAAACATTTTCTATGATGCCCTGTACTCATTGTTCGATGTATTTGTGCCAAAGAAGAAATACTCATCTGGAAAGTTTCCTATATGGTTTTCACTAGAACTGAAGAACCTCATCTTTGAAAAAAAAACTGCCCACAAGAAGTACAAATCTTGGAAAAGTGAACGTAACTTTCGAGTTTTTTGTGAACTTAGATCTAGATGTAAAATCCTATCAAAAGAGTGCTATAACACCTATCTTATTGACTGTCAGAGGTCTATACATACAAATCCTAGATTCTTTTGGAAGTTTGTAAACTCGAAGAGAAAGATTAATAACATACCCAATGAAATGTCTCTAGAAGACAAACGTGTAGATACCGGTCAGGATATTGCTAACCTGTTTGCAGAGTATTTTGCGACGGTTTACTCCACAACCACCTGTCCCAATCTGGATTTACCAACATCTAATAACTTAAATCTCTCTTCATTCAAGATCAATATATCCCAAATTTATGACAAACTTTGCCACCTAGATCCTAAAATAGGCCCCGGACCCGATGCAATCCCTCCCTCCATTCTAAAACACTGTAGTTTTGTATTATCTCGACCACTCCATCTTATCTTCAATATGTCACTATCCACCGGTACTTTTCCTAGTATATGGAAGCTCAGTTATAGTAGTAGTAGTAGTAGTAATTTTATTTAGCCTTTCGCTATACATTCCAACAATACATATATAATATGTCACTACACAATTATAATATTACATTAATATGTTCACTTCTGATAAAATCCTTGACATGATTCTTAAACATATTCAGTGGACTCATCTTCAGTTCGTTTCCTAGTTTATTATATTCCACCACACCTTTGTAGAATACTGAACGCTGTGTCTGTGTTTTCTTTGCTTGCTTCACAACAAAATTATCTTTACCTCTAGTATCATAGTCATGAACAGTTTTGAATTTTACTAATATATTTTTTAAATATTGAGGACATGTGTTTATGTTGATCTTGTGGATGAATACCATAACATTGTACTTTATGAATGATTTGACATCCAACCAGTTCAGGGTGTGTAACATAGATTGAACCGAAGTTCTATAATCACACCGTAATATAACTCTAATGGCTCTATTTTGCATTTTCTGCAATCTCTCTATTTCACTCTGACTTGCCATGTATACAATTGTGGGGCAATAATTGAAATGAGGTAGAATAATTGTGTTATAAATCAACTTCCTAGAATACAATGTCAAATATTTACTCACCCTACGCAAAACACCAATTTTTTTAGCTATTTTACCACAAGTATAATCTATGTGTTTATCGAACTTCAGTTTACAATCAACTATTACCCCCAGTTATGTCGTACCTATTCACAAGGACGGGAAATTGTCTGATATAAAAAACTACCGTCCCATCTCTAAACTTAACGCCATACCAAAGGTCTTTGAAAGCATAGTGACTGATTATCTCACAGCTAATTTGAGTAATATTATAATTCCTCACCAATATGGTTTCATAGCTGGTAAATCCACAGAACTCAATTTAACTCTTTACACAGATTTCCTCTCGGAAGCCTTGGACGACGGATATCAAGTCGATTCTGTCTACACAGACTTTTCCAAGGCTTTCGACAGGGTAAACCACGGTCTTCTAGTGAAGAAACTTGAATGTCTTGGTATCTCTGGGCCCCTATTAGAGTGGATAAGAGATTACCTTATTCAAAGAAAGCAACTAATCAGAGTTAAAAACTTCACATCATCAGAAATTTTAGTGACATCTGGCGTTCCCCAGGGATCACATCTGGGACCTCTTCTGTTTAACATTTTTATTAATGATATAGTCAACCTGGTATCTAACGGAACAATTCTCCTATTTGCGGATGACCTAAAAATATTCTCCAAAATCACCTCTCAACTTTCAACCTTCAAGCTGACCTTAACAGCATCTCGAACTGGTGTGAACTGAACGGTATGTTGATGAATGCGAATAAGTGCCACATAATGAGATTCCATAGACAGGATACACCGATCATCTTCCAATATCACATAGAAGATATTACCCTGGATGCTGTCTCTAGCATAAAAGACCTAGGAGTTACCCTTGACACAGCCCTTAGCTTCAATTTCCATATCTCTACAACTATCAACAAAGCTCTGAAACTTCGGCTTTATTAAGAGAACTACCTCAGACTTCTCGGACATATCATCAATCGCATTTTATATTGCTCACTAGTCCGACCGCACCTTGAATATTGCTCTGTGGTATGGAACCCCCTCTACAAAACCCACATCGATCGAATTGAACGTGTTCAGCACCGCTTTTTTAATTACGTAAACTTCAAACTACAATTATTCCGTGACCACATTCTAACCGGGCAAAGCCTGAACCTACCCCCACTATTGACAAGGAGGGACCAGAGGGACTTGATTTTCCTTAACAATATCAAACACTGCAAACTAAGCTGCCCTGAGCTGCTATTCGAGATACATCTAAAAGTGCCTCCACGTACCACTAGAAATAACAGCACTTTCCATACTCCCCTCTATAGAACCAACTATAGATACAACAGCTGTTTACCACGTATCCAACGAACAGCGAATATTCATGGTCACCTAGACTTCTTTAATTCGTCCTTAAACGACTTTAAATCCCAGCTTAGGCCAATGAATAAATAAGACCCGCAACCATCCACAGTCTTTCTCCTCGAGTCCACGACATCAACTGTTACATTTAATCATTTAATCAATTAATCATTAATATCCTATTGTACATTCCACTCAATCTTAATTTACTTTCATTCATCTTAGATCGTCTTAATATGTAAAACTTGATTCTACCTTCAACTGTATATTAGATGTATTGGGCTAGTTCCCGTTGAATAAATAAATAAAAAATAAATAAAATAAAATTAATGAGTAATTCTATTGAAACTTGGCACACATATGTAGTTCTGATGACACTACAACATAATGGAGACCAGGAGTTAATCTGATGATAGATGGAGACAGTCGAGGGAATTCCTCAACAATTTACAGCAGCTAGCTCGTATTTGTGGTTATTATAGTATATAACAGTTAATAGTTAAAGTAAGATAGGTAAGTATTTTAAAAGTATGTACTGTCGAAACCGAATATAACGACATTGAAGGGACCGTATAACTAAGGACGAGATATCCGATAGTTGTTAAGCAATATAAATTGTTTTATTCTTCAATGAACATTTAATCTATATATTGCCTTATGATGTGAGATTTTTCTTCAATATTAAACACTTTTTTCTTTTTTGCGACATGGTGACGCAAAAAAGCACGATCCAAATCAAATCACAACGATATGCACCTATGACCTGTCAACTGTCTTTATGCGCACCAAGCGTAAAATGTTCAAGGTGAAATGTCATGAGGCACTGGCGAGTGAAAAAGTAAGACGGTTGGTCATTATAGCTGATGAATTCCGATGAAGGTTCGTCGCTTTAACTGATATGTCGCTTTATTCGATGTTGTTATTAGCGATGTTTACATAGGTATCCGAATTCGGCCGGGACCTTGCCATTTAGTCGTTAAAACCAATGTCATTATATTCGGTTACGACTGTAATAAAAAATCAAGTAGGTAGTAGATCTTAGCCACAAAAAATTTAAAAATAAAACCTTTTTAACAAAAAATTAAACCAACAAAAAAAAAACTGAAAAGCAAAAAATAAAATAAAACTTTTTAGTCCTAATAATTAGGCTCCTAAACTATGTAACTAATTTTGAGCGGCGCCAAATAAACAAAGATCATGAAATTACTTAAAAGAAATAATCAAAACAAAATAACATAAAAATGCAACATAAACAATAACATTCCAAAAATGCGCTCTTCGCACGACCACTTGCAACGACGTGTGCCCTCACGAGTGAGTCTTTTCGGGTAGCTGTCTCGCTGATATTAAATTTGGGAACGCTCGGCAATTAGTTAGTTTGCTTGTTTGTTTGGCGCTGACTCAAAATTAGTTATTTATATTAGTTAAGGAGCTCAGTTATTAAAATGTTGATATTATTTTTCACTTTTTAGTTTCTTATTCGTCGGTTTAACTTTTTGTTAAAAAGTTTTTATGGATTGTTCTTTGTTTAAAATTTTGCCAGCCTTTCAAAAAGGTATTTTGTTGTCTTTTTCAATTATATTGTTTGTTTTGTTAAAATATTTGTGATCCTGGAGAATTTTTGTAATAAAAGATAGAGGGTAATTGAATAGAAATTGTTCGATTTATTCAAATTTCTTTGTGGTATTTAGGACTTGAGTGGAATTGAAAAATTTTTTTTAACATTCCAGTTGACCTTACAATAAGAATAATAAAAAAAGCTGCAATAAATAAATTGAATTTTGTATAGATTTCTGTTATTTCAATTACATAGGAGTGTTTTATGAACTCATATATGGTTTAGCAATGGGCAACTGTCGGAATAACACAAAGTTTAGAAAAACTCTGTTTTCCAGTCCCTTTCTTCAAAAGGTATGTGAATGATTTTTTCACAGTGTTTCCTGAATATAGGAAATCTGAAATTCGAAATGTGTTTCAGAGTTTCAATCCTAAACTAAAATTAACCTAGAGGAAGAAAACGAAAAAAACGAAAAATGTTATAAAAACTCCAAACAACGGTTTCATTAACGCCCTCAGATATCAGGAACCTAGCACGTTTCCTGGGTGCTAGGTTCGTAAAAGGAGTCCCGGGATCCTGGGTCTTGAATTGATGAAGGGGAATGTACAAAAGACCTTATAGGTCGAGGTAAGGAGAGGCAGAAGAGCCATCCCTACAATCTACAATTTACTTCTCTGGAGCATGTTCACACCAATATTAACAACGGAGAAAGCTGTAGCTGCAATACTCTGGGAGTATTCCACAGCTTTTCATATGTCAATCATGAACTTCGTTTAAAAACACATTACTGTTAGAGCTGCAAATAAGCGTATAATGACTGGTTTTTGTTTTATTTTAACGAGAGAAAACAGGAAGTGCAAACAAATAAAAAAAACTATACCAAATATATTTTATGGGCAGTCCCACAAGGATCAGCCGTGGTTTCTACTTTGATTCGAAGAAATTTTATAAATTAAATGTGTCAATACATTTGGCATTCATTTATTTTACAAGCTTTTATTTAGTTTCACCTATCCCGGTGTCTGTCTGTCTGTAATCAAATCTTGCAAGTTAAATTTGACCCACTTCAGTAGCCCGATTAACGTGAAATTTGGGAGGTGTTCATAGTTCCCGTTTATCAAAATTCATAAAATTAAAATGGCGGCTCCAAGATCTCTGTGTTATGGTCCAATTCTATTCAAAATTGGTATGTGGAGGTTTTCGGGATCGGAGATTATGAATTTATTGTCAATATTCATAAATTCAAGATGGCGGATCCAAGATGGTGGATTTTTTTAAAAATTATGGGGAATTTTATTCCAAGATTTTTTAGTCTAAGATTATTGATTTTTTGTCAGAATTCATAAATTGAAGATGACACCTCCTGGATGGCGGACGAGTTAATCTTTAGATGGTATCCTTATTGAAGAACTAGATAGCTCAGAACTTACAGGAAAAGGGCCTCATAATGATGATGCATTAATAAAATGCATAGATTAAGGCTTACTTAATAAAAAGCACAAAACAAAATCATTAATAAAAAAATCATTTAAAAGACAACTTTTTATTCAAATGTGCTAAAAAGTAAGAAATAATTGCTTTGGATGTGCGACGTAGGTTATTCCGTGAGTTATAGATTCAAAAGCTTGTCGCTTTTGTATTCGAACTGAAAACTTTGCACGACAAGCTCTTGACTCTATAACTCATGGAATAACCTACGTAGCACATTCAAAGCAATTATTTTTTAATTTTTAGCGCATTTGAATAAAAGCTTGTCTTCAAAAAGGTTTTTTTTATCAATTATTTTATTTACTTTCATTTTTAATGTAGGTAAACTCATTGTTACAGAGCCTTGAAAATGAATACGCCAAGAAAATACTAGTTTTTTTTTTAACACAACTAATCAAAGTCTCAACAATTTTACAAGAAAACACTTCAATGATTTTCACTAAATTTGGTTTACAAAACCACAAACACTCGTTTCACTTTACAATAGCTTCTTCGGGTTGAGATAAACTAAATTACCTTCATGTTCTTCCATTTAGAAAAAATATGTAGAGCAGGTACCGTGGAACCGTTACTCTTTTATCCGTCATCGACTATACTGAGGTTGAGGGTATGTAAATACTACATGTAGCAGTTCTGTAATACTGTACTCTTAAGGCGCCTACAGACTTGTGGGGCAACTCAACAATGAGTAGAAACGTCTTCATAGAACAGAAGGCTATTTTAAGTTTTATATTTAACACCCCTAAACGAAGCTCCTGTAGAACCCTTTTTATAAATCAGAATATTCTAACTCTGACAAGTCTATTCATATATGAACTTTCAGTTTATGTATTCATCAATAAAACCGACTTCATTCTGAACAGTGATATTCATGATAAGAACACTCGTCAGAAACGAATGATACATGTCAAAAGTGCCAAATATAAGATTACTCAAAATGCTCCTAAATGCATTGGACCTAAAATTTTCAATCACCTTCCAGTAATGATCAAGAGAGCTGAAAATGAAACGATTTTTTAAAATGTCTGAAGTAGTTTTTGTTGATCAATTGTTTTTATACACTCGATAAGTTTTTATCTAGTCCTATGTGATCCACTCTACTGTGTTTGTGCAATATTGTTTAGACCCGTAAATCTGTTTGCTTGTTTTTTAGTACTAGTTGTAAGTTAGATATAAGTACTGACTATTCCTATACAAAACGAAATTTTTTGTCATTTTAAGGAAAATAAAGGATTTGATGAGATCGGTATCGCTACATCTTGCATGATACCGTGGTAGCAATAAAACCTACATCAAGACCTACACAGACTTAGTTTCAATATATGTATATGTGATGTGTATGTGGGTGTATATATGTGTGAATGTTCAAATATGTGTATGTATGAATATGTGTACATATGTATGTATATTGATATGTTGTACATGTATTTACACAAGTATTTCAATTAACCTTTATGCTACTACGATTGCTTTAACTGAACCTTTATTTGTTTAAGTGAAGGTATATATACATTTATTTTTTCGTTTTTAGAGTGTGCTAGTATTTTAAAGTGTTTTAAGTAGGTTTTTTTCGTGTAACCACATTTATGTGTACATTTGAGTATATATGTCTGAGTACATATGTGATTTTGTAAATATGTTCATATCAATCCTACTATTACTTACTACTTATTATTATTCTGTGACTTGTATTACACTTTGTCAATAAGAATTAATTTCTTCTGACAATAAAGTATATTTTGATTTGATTTGAATACAAATGTCATAGTGTGTGTGGTTGTATCAGTATCACCGTCTCAATCACTGTCGTGAAACGGCGATACCACGTGCTTGCGAATGATGTTTCATGATTCTGACTCACCGTGTGAGGAGACGTTGATACTTAATACAAATCTCATATACTCAATAGCTCAATAACATTCAATCAACTGTAACAGTTATTAGGGGATATGAAATGGTTGATATATACTGTAGGCAACAGAAAAATCATGGGGGAACAGCAATTTTTGTAAAAATAACTATGCCAAATATTGCAAACCATTGAAATATCTGAAATAGTTCAGTGTTGAAACAATTACAGAACTATCAGCAGATCATTCAAAGATCTGTTGGAATCCTTTTCGTTAAGAAATTTGACAAATGAACCCACAAGAATTGACACACAGAATGGTTTCAACTCTAAAAAGTCTCTGGATCATGTAATTACAAACATTGACAAACCATATGACTATAAAATAATAGAAACACTGATTGCGGACCATAAAGCTTAGTTCTTTCAATCAACTCTCAAAATATCTGAACAAGAAAATGTCGTAACAACCAATCATAGAAAACTGTCGGAAAATAACATGACTGAATTTGCTAATGTGTTTGTATATACTATGATATATCTGACAATGCATACACCAATATAAATTAATTTTTTGAAGAATTTTATACACGTTTTAAATGGTGCTATGACATGTCCCATAGTGAACTCTATTAATAAAACAAAATCAACAACAGTTTGTAATTCTATTAGGCAGGTGTATGAGAAAGAGGTAGAGGCACTCAAATTCTTAGATTGGGTAGTGAAGGTGTCGCCAGATGAAAATAAAAAAGTGCTGGAGGAATTATACAGGAAAAAGAAGACGGACCTCAGAAACAAGATAAAAAATGAAAACATAAAGAAAATTTCAGAAAAGATAAATAGAGCACCAAATGAACCCAAAGCTATCTGGAACATAGTTAATACCAAACTAGGTCGGAATTCAACAATGAAATCTATTGCTATTGAATGTGAGGGTAAAAGAATTATAAACACCAGCGAAGTTTGTGACAAGTTTGCTACATACTTCTCGAATAAAACAGATTGTCAATGTCGACAAACTGTTCTAATCCTGTCAATTTCAATCAAACCATGTTCCTATGTCCAGTCAATAGATATGAAGTAATAAATATAATAACAAATATGAAAAGGCAGTTTCAAATCAAATATTCAATTTTATGGATAAATATAGCATTTTAGCAGAGAATCAATTTGGATTCAGACCAAAGAAATCAACAGAATTAGCTACGGTAGACTAAGGCTAACATGGGCCTCAAATATCGACTTCACATGTTCAAAATTGGCCAAAGCAACCTTTGCCATATTGCAGTTAAAATCTGAACTATCCAAAAAAGATCTCATTTTAGCATACTACTCTCTAGTATACTCGGTTTTATGTTACAATATTATAGTGTGGGGTCAAGCCACGGAATGCACTAGTCTTCATTATGCAAATGCGAATTATCAGAATCATTTTAATCTTGAGTACAGAGAAACATGCAAAAAAAATTAAAAAAAAACTTACTCTGCCATGTATAATTTATATAAAAATCAATTTACTTTCACCAGAATCTCGCAAAAATTTTCTCTTAAATGAGAATGTTCATAACTTCTCAACAAGACAAAAATATTTACATTACGCCACATCATCTATCTAAATATAAAAAATCGCCAGAATGGGGTGGAAGTAGTTTATACAACAGATTGCCCAACAAAATAAAGAATACAAAGCACTTCTGGTGTTCCACAGGGGAGTCATCTTGGTCCATTGCTGTTCAACATTTTTATAAACGATATAGAAACTTAAATAAAACATAGTCAGTTCATGTTATTTGCCGATGACTTGAAACTCTTTAAACGAGTTTGCTCAATAACGGACTGTGAAATGCTTCAATCTGATTTGGATAATATTACAAGATGGTGCTCAAAAAACGACCTATACCTCCACCTATCAAAATGTAAATCAATCACTTTCCACAAAACACGTCAAAAGATTCAACTACCATATTAATAACAACCAATTGGAAGAAGTATTCAATATTAGAGATTTGGGAGTTATAATGGACAGTAAACTAAACTTTGGTCTACATCAGGATCATAACATAAATACAGCGTTGACAATGTTAGGTTTCATAAATCGACACACAAGAGACTTCAAAAATATAAACACTCTGACTTATTTGTTCAACACTTAGGTGAGGCCAACTCTCGAATATGCATCCAATGTGTGGTCACCATCATACAACAATCATATTCACAGAATTGAAATGGTTCAAAATAAATTTCTACTTCGTCTCTCGCATAAGTTGGGGGTCCCTAGAACTGAATTTTCTGCTAGCCATATGCGTGAAACGTTGAATATTCAAGAATTGCATACAAGGTGCATGCATGCTGACCTCATACTAACCTACAAAATTGTTAACAACTTGGTCACCTGTCCTAACTTGCTTTTTAGATTTGCTCTTTATGTCCCAGTAAGGGCTACCAGAACAATTCAGACCTTTGCCACATCTCTGCATAGATGTAATTATGGAAAGTATTCTCCTATATCTCGTATGATAACCACATTTAATTCATTCAATGTAGATGTCGTTAGAAGCTCATTGGTTCGCTTCAAAAGAGCCCTCAAATCACATCAAATCTGCTATCCTTGTTTAGTTTAAGTTATAGTTCAAGTTTTTAGTAATTAATTAATTTGTTAAAATTATTATTATTATAGTTAATTCTGAAATGGTTTACCCGTTTATAAATAAATAAATAAATAAACATATACCGATACCGATCTCATAGTCTGTGGGGGCCTTTACACATAAGTATGTAGGTAAAATATAAATCTGTATTACTCACTTGTCACGGTTTAATTTATTTCCCAAACCATTTGAAATCTACTTACTGAACAGGTTTATAATGGAATTTCTTTTATCTGTCTATTCAGTTAACCGTCATAGTACTGGTCCCGAGGGTGATGGTTCCACTGTATATTGATTTCCAAACTTTCTAGATGTTCAAGTTTAAGGTGTTTCCCTTCTATCCAAAAAAGTTAGTAGAGCAATGTTTTTCCTTCAAGAGGTATGTAGCAAAAATTGAATGTGTTGCCATTGAGAAAACTTATTCATTTGCCTTATGTAGAAACTTCCCTTCATTGCTTTTAAGTTACACAAAAACCATATGAAAATAGTGTTCAATAAAAACCGAAGATACTGAACATCTTTTATAATGAAATAGTAGTTTTAAATTGTATACAGTTATATAGCTTTCAATGCCTTATGTGAACTAACAATCAAAAAATATAATATCACCTTACTCTTAGAGCAGAGAGGCAATGGATTTATATCCCCCTAAGGAGGATCACGACTACTCAGACATTTGTATCAAACCTTGGTCTAAAATTGTTCATCCTATTTCCCACTAATATCAGAACTATCAAATATAACAATAAATTCAAAAGACAAACTGACAATTTTGTAAAGATGCATTATAAAGATGTCCTGAAATCAATTCTGAATAGAGAGGTATGTATTTCATCTCATATCTGCATACATCAATTTTTTTCTTTTTCCATAATCCCAATCTAGGAAATTGATTTGAAAACAGACTAAAATTCTCCCTTTTTTGTAGAAATTTTTACAAAAATGTATAAGAGAATGTCCCACAAAGCAAGCTATGCTAAGATGACTTCTATTATTTATAAAAATATTGCAAATATCTAAGCAAATTTAGTGAAAATCATTCAGTGAAGTGTTATTTGTTTACTTACTGCTGCTCCTAAAAACTCATCAGAATCCAACTCCTTTTCCTTATATCATTGGAATTAATTTTACTTATAAGCAAAATGCAATCACTTGAAACATGCAAAATAAATATACAATACCTCAACCATTGACTATACTAAGTATAATAATACTTCATGCAATCACTCCATTCCAATATAAACAAAGGCAGCAGAACTTACCATTAACTTCATGTAATAGCCAAGGTTCAAAAAGATAATTTTGTGCAAAATCATATAATTTAATACGTCAAATTGTAATCGAGTAATTGTCAATCACGGGTGCTACATAAGTTGACGATCTTTTGTATTCAGCGTGAAATTGATAAATATAATTCAGTTTTATAACTATAGCCAAAAACAATAATTATTAAATTTTCTGTACTCAACAATGAGCAATATAAATATTGGTTATGGATCAATGGGGAGCTCTGCTGCATTCTACAATAGTAAATAGTAATATAACACCCACCCATTTGTATAGTGTTGCTGCACTATAGAAAAGCACTGGGGTTAGCTCGAGGATCTTTCTGGTTACGGTAACGTACTGTTAATAGCACTCCCATGAACTGAAACATGCAACCAAAACCATCATAAGTATATACATTTGCATCTGAAACCATTTCCTTTTCATTTCTGTTGAAAGTCAGGTTGTTTATTCAGTCTGAATAATGTATCTTTTATAAACTCAAAAAACATATACCGGTTATATTGATTAGTGCCTCATTATTACTTAGTTAATTGATCATTTCAGTATTTTGTTTTTCATCAATATCTAACAATTATAATTCAATGTTCGTCGAGGGTTAGTCCAGAAATTAGTTGATTTTTGTTAGATCGTCTTAGATTTATACTCGCCAATATCCATTTTAAACATAATTGTATTGGTAGATTACTCAAATAAAAAAATATATTGTTATCTAGTTCTTAAACACACAAAAGTAGTCATTCGACAACCTCTGATATTCTGTTTAGCGGTATATTTTTTTCTGTAAAAACCGGTGTGGATTTATCCTGTATAAATCATTAGTTTTTGTTATTTTTTCATTCAAATTCCATCTATATTATGTTGTTTCAATTATTACATTATAAAAAATAGTGACCAAAAACTTAAGGTATACATACCTCTGAAAAACTGAAGAACAAACCTATCCACCCACATAATTTGAAAGCATAATTAATGGTACTCTGTAATTTGTTCATACACTGGGGACATTCGCAGTTACTGACAGAAGGATCCTTGCAGCAAACTTGCTGTAATTAAAAATGAGAATCCTGTTGAAAAACCAATTGAATAAAATGATTCACATTTCAATTATATAACATTTGTTAAAAATTTAACAATTATATAATAATAATAACACATTTATTTCTTCCATTCAAAAGCATATATAGTACATTACAGTATACATATTGCAATAATGAAAGAAAATGGCACAAAGTGTAAAGATTCAGATATCAAAATTCCAAGATATTAAAAAAGTTCACTAAAATAAAAAGTTAAATATTCATCCGAAGTGTAACAGTTTCTTGATAATAGTTATTTCAATCGGTGTTTGAAAATAAAAATATTTGTAGATGTCTGTATTTCTTCAAATAGTGAGTTGAAGACTTTGTATGCACTACAGGTTTCTTTGATAAAATGAAGATCTATGAACATTTGGAATTAACAAATGTTTGGATCAAGTGACCATGAACATTTTGGTGCGATAAAAACAAAGATCTATGTTTGTACACGTATATACTTATTGTATAAATATATTCAGTTGAATTCAATTCAAAACATGCTTTAATGTTAAAGATAAAGATCTCATAAACAAAGTCTCAGCAATCAATTAAACCTATAACACAACCTCAAACAATAATTATAACAAAACAAAAACAATGGAAAAAAAATATTTTTGGCTTCTTTTTTAAAATCTTAAAATTATTAATGTTTTTAATTGTACTTGGTGGGTGGTTAATTTTTTTTTGCTTTATTAAAAGATTTTTATTTGACTTGTAGATGGAATTGGTAGTGGAATGTTATGACCCTGCCTATTGTCATGAATAATATTATTATTTGCATTTCCATACTTTTTGAACACAATACACACACTTTCTAACATATATAGGGTTAATATATTTTGATTCAGAAATATCGGCCGGTTTATGTATGGTATAAAGAGATTCTCTTTATACCATAAATAAACCGGATTGCCCTTTTTTATGGCAGAAAACAAATATAGGCTACAACCGCCCCAGAATGGAATGCCATATCTCAAGTGACTTTCAATTAGTGCGAAATATGCCATTCTAACCGCACCGGACTCTAATTCCCTGGAAGTTGTTCTCAACGCAAAGCACCCCGATGATATTTTTTTGGCAAGTTTTTCAATGTGACTATTGAAACTAAGCTTATTATCTATGTGTATTCCTAAAAATTTACTTATACCCACATTATTGATTTCCACAGTGTCAAGATAAAAATTATTTACATTACACTTAAAAGTCAAGATATTAGTTTTAGTTAGCAAATTACTATCACACCACATTTTAATAAGTCCTTATTTATGGTGGAGTTCAAATTGTGCCAAAGAATGGTGGTGTCATCTGCGAACAAGTTTATCTGTCCATCTATCTGAACATGTGCCAGATCGTTAATAAATAATAAGAACAGAATTGGACCAAGCACTGAACCTCGGGGTACCCCACATCTCACCACACTGTTTTCAGAGATTTCGCCCCCCAGTGAGATTCTCTGCGTTCTGCCACTGAGATAAGATCTAAACTAATTTAGTGAAGTACCACAAAAGCCGTAAATTTGGAACATCTGTAGCAATATTTCAAAACTCACGCAGTCGAATGCTTTAGTTAAGTCACAAAAAACTGCCGCAGCGGCCTCACCCTCGTTCAATCTGATGTATAAGAACTCAAAAAGAGCATCGCTGGTGCCTACATCATTACTAAATCTAAACTGGTTTGGAACCAATATTTCATGCTTTTGTATGAATGACATAATTCTGCTCTTAAGTAGCTTTTCAATTATTTTTGACAGCGTGGGTGGAAGTGATATTGGCCTGAAATTGGAAGGATTGTCAATTTCTCCTCCCTTGTAAATAGGTATGATAATGCCTTGCTTTAAAAAATCTGGAAATACTCATGATGCATTTATAGCATCAACTAAGAAATATCAATCGCATTCTGATGTCTTGATATTCATTCATTATAAAAACTCATCTCACTAACTTGTTTATACCTTAGCTTAGATTTCTGGGTGTGTTTGTGTGTGTGATAGAAATGGTGTCTGTGTCTGTGTGTAAAAAAAACAGTCATAATTATTATTATTTACTATTATTTTATTATATATTACCATTATTATTATTTATATTTTGAAGTACAAACAGTAGCAGGATCACATAGATGATAAACATTTTCAAATTACCCATGCGCAGATTTACCTTTTTGGGATTTTGTATTTATTTACCCTTTTGTTGGATTGCTGTTGTATTGAATTCATTATTGTAAGAAAAATTCTGTGGTGAATAAATTTATTATTATTTATTATTATAACTAGGGAATTTAAAGCTGTATCATTGAGTTCTAAGAAAATGTTAGCTGATAAGTTATCATAGCCTAAGTTATTATATCAAAAATTTTCTCTTCCAGTTCGAGCAAATTAGTAGGCTAGAAAAAAAATGTTTCTGGTACTAATATTTTATGTAAATAATTTGAATAATAATTAGTTTTTATTTTGGCATATAGAACAGTAATACTCGTTAAGGTCATTTGGAGACAACTGGAAGTTGTTATAATCTTTGGTGTTAGTCTGCCGAAGATCATTCATTATTGACCATGTTTCCCTAGACATATTATTTGAGTAATTTAATTTCTCACTATAGTATAGCTTTTTTGCAGACTTCACTGTCCTTCTGTAAATTGCCATGTAACGATTAAAGTACCCAATAAAAAACTTGTTATCCATAAAAAAATTTGTGAGGTAGTGTAATGAGCGCATGTTCCTTGATGATGTTTTTAAAGCCTTGGTGATCCAATTCCTTTCAGATTTATTTTTAACCTGAACGATGGGAAAGGCTTTATTAAAGATTCAGATATCAAAATTCCAAGATATTAAAAAAAGTTCACTAAAATAAAAAGTTAAATATACTCAAAATTCAGAAAAAGCAAAATATTCATCCGAAGTGTAACAGTTTCTTGATAGTAGTTATTTCAAGCGGTGTTTGAAAATAAAAATATTTGTTGGAGATGTCTGTATTTCTTCAAATAGTGAGTTTGAGAAGACTTTGTATGTACTGCAGGTTTCTTTGATAAAATGAAGATCTATGGACATTTGGAATTAACAAATGTTTGGATCAAGTGACCATGAACATTTTGGTGCGATAAAAACAAAGATCTATGTTTGTACACGTATATACTTATTGCATGAATATATATTCCAGATAAGGAGAGTATTTTCAGTTATTTGAATGCTATTCTACATGATTCTCGATAAGCAAGCTTAGCTATAGTATTTATATACTAGACTGTTTTGCCATGAAATTGAGTGAATAACAGTGGGTACGAAGCTTTTTACATGGGGCAACTATACCGGGTGTCAACGTATTCTTTAGACAAGCAAGCCATGGTGTCCAGAGTTCGGAGGGTATGAGATCCAAACTTGGCAGGGATGCTGAAATCAAGAATTTGAATATTTCATACTCTCTTATCACTTCAGGTTTCACCGGAAGCAAGCCCAACTCGGGAAATTCAAATGGAACACCCTGTATATTTTTTCTTTTTTGGATTCTGGGGACGATTCTGAGTACGATCATATAGTTTTAAGAAGAAAAATTGGTACATTTGATTTTTCAGAAGCATTTCCGGAAGTTATATGCGAAAAATATGTTTCAAGACATCCTGAATTGTACTCCTCAATGAAAGTTACAATCAAGAGAGAAAATCTGAGAAAAGCATGGAGATGCGATGTGTGGCCAAGTGGAGCTCTAGTGTCTCAGTTTTTAGGGAAATGAAAGATGGCACCGTAAAACCAGGTGGATCCTCAAACCTAAATGAGCAATCGAGTAAGCTCTATAACCTCAATATAATTTATCAGAATGTGCGAGATCTTTGTACTAAAATTGGTGATTTCTATGACAATGTATCCAGCCAAAATGCCGATTTAATCGCTATAACTGAAACATGGCTCAATGAATCCTTCTATAATGATTGAGCACTTGTTTGTTAAAGTACATTTTCAACATTTCAACTATATTTTCGGTTCCTGTTATATCCCTCCTGCATCCGATACTCTATTATATAATACCCACTGTGAGTGTGTTGAATCTTTAGTTATGACTTATCCAAATAGCAGACTCATTATATGCGGTGACTACAATTTACCAAATGTTAATTGGAAAAATGATAACTTAGGTGTCACGGTCAATGATTCTAATCACCCAGGAGCGTTACAACTTGCAAATACCTTTGGGTATTTACATATGTATCAAAGCAACTTCATAAGAAATAGTAGAAATAGACTCTTGGATTTGGTATTTTCAAATATCTTTCATTTAGAGGTATCGAAAGCAGATGACATATTATTTCCGAGTAGTATTCATCACGAACCTATTGCTATTAGTTGTAGTGTCAGTGAAGGAAAAAAACTCCACTACCGAGAATATTACCATGACTTTAAAAATGCAGATTACCTGGCAATCAACAATTTTTTCGCAAACTTCGATTGGAATCAGCAGTGTCACCTAGACGTTAATGAAACCACTAACACGCTTTACAATTTAATTTATGATGCAATAAACCTCTTTGTTCCTGTGAAGTTATACAAAACTTCACACTTCCCTACTTGGTTCAGCCCAGAATTGATACATCTTGTAAAAGATAAAACAAAACTTCACAAACGGTTCAAACAATCTGGTGATTTTGAAGATTACAGAGTTTTTTCAGAAGTTCGCAATCAATGTAAACAAGTTAGTGATTATTGCTACAAACGTTATATTACCAATATGGAAAACAATATAAATTTGAATCCAAAATCATTCTGGAGATTTGTCAATGATAAGCGAAAAAATTATGATCTTCCAGACAAAATGCACTTACAGAACCAATATGAAAACTCTCTAGGCGGGGTTGTTAATCTTTTTGCAAAGCATTTTTCCTCTGCATTCACTTCTCATGATAATGTACATACGCCTAATTATGCATTCGATAAATGTATAAACTTCGGTAATGTTGAGATCAGCGTTGTAGAAGTAATTGACAGAGTCAACTATATACCCTCCAAGTTTTCCGCTGGTCCTGATAAGGTTCCATCAATTTTCTTAAAGAATTGTATTTATACCCTAGCAACTCCTCTTACTCAACTTTTTAATCTATCTCTCAGTTCTGGTATTTTCCCAGATTTTTGGAAACAAAGCTTTCTGAAACCCATACATAAATCAGGGGCAAGAGATGATATCAGCAATTATAGAGCCGTTTGCACCCAATCAGAAATACCCAAAATTTTTGACTTTTTAGTAAACAGGCATATGACTTGGCAAAGCAAAAGTATAATATCTCCACAGCAACATGGATTTGTGGCTAATAAATCAACTGTGTCGAACCTACTAGTTCATGAAAATTATATCTTAAGTGCTATGGAGAAAAGATTACAGGTAGACTCTATCTATACAGATTATTCTAAAGCCTTTGACAGGGTCAACCAAGAGTTGCTCATTGCCAAACTGTCTTCACTGGGTTTTTATGGACCAATTTTGCAGTGGATACAGAGTTTCTTATCTGGTAGAAGCCATATAGTGAAAATAGGAGGCTGTGTATCAATCACAATCCCTGTATCTTCAGGTGTTCCTCAAGGATCCCACTGTGGACCTTTGTTATTCAACCTATTCATTAATGACCTTGTTACAATTATAAAACATAGTGAAGTACTCATTTTTGCTGATGACGTAAAAATATTTAAATCAATCTCTTCCATAAACGATGCCTCGCTCTTACAAGAGGATTTGTCACAATTTTATGAATGGAGTGGTAATAATCACATGGACTTGAATATATCTAAATGTTATAGCCAAACATACTCTAGAATTAATCACCCTGTTCTACATGACTACAGCATCTTTAATTAATTTAATTAATAGATCATTAGTTAACACTCTAAGTTATTATATTGTTCATTGGTGAGATCATTATTGGAGTATGCTTCAATAATCTGGTGCCCATATTATGAGTTACACATAAAACAAATTGAAGCTGTACAAAATACTTTCCTTAGGATTTGTGCATACAAGCTAGGTCTAAGAAGGGGAGAATATTCATACAACAACATTAGAGAACAGATGAACCTATTATCTTTAGAGAATAGAAGAATTATTATAGATGTATGTTTTTTAAACAAAATACTATCTGGCAGCATCAACTGTGAGGAGATTTTATCTTTAATTACCATTAATGTCAGTAGACAGACCAGAGTTAGTACTGAAATATTTAAAATACCGTTTCACTCCACAAATTATGGTTTTTTCTTTCCTCTCACCCGAATGCTCAGAAATGGAAATAAGTATCAACAGGTTGATGTCTTTAGCAGCTCCACAAACACCATGAAAATTGAATTGAGTCGCATTATTTCCTGAAACACTTCCTTTCATGATTATTATTTCATTCCATTATTATTATATGGCTTTGTATTTTTATATATTTTACCACCATATTGTATTGTATTTTACCACTTTAGTGGACTTGTATTGTGTTTTATATTATTATTAGTATTAGTATTGTATTATGTATTAATTATCTTTAGTCTAGTTTAGGATTTTAAATTTTTTTATCTTTATATACAACAAATTGT
The DNA here is from genome assembly GCA_018342105.1 of Gonioctena quinquepunctata. Classification (NCBI taxonomy): domain Eukaryota; kingdom Metazoa; phylum Arthropoda; class Insecta; order Coleoptera; family Chrysomelidae; genus Gonioctena; species Gonioctena quinquepunctata. Next base: position 38,752 of record JAFIRS010002075.1, on the reverse strand, counting down.
AATTGGGACTACCCTTTGAATAAATAAATAAAAATAAAAAAATAAAAATAATGGTGAACTATGTGATGAAACCGACGACTGTCCCCTGATTTCATATGTTTCAAGTTTAGTCAGGAGAATTTCCTTCATACAACATTGTGTGTAATAGCCTTGACATGAAGATATACCCAACATTCACAATCATTTAACATTGATATAGATTTGGTTATTTTCGAATATAATCCGTTTGGGTTGAACTAACATTTAAATTTATTATTACCAGAATGTCATCACATGGAGGGCCAGGAAATCCCTTGTCTAAAACTCCATCGAAGTTGCAGCAACTGAAAACTTCATAGACGGTGCTTCTTGTTTTATTGTCAACTCGTTTCCATCCTTGTTCGGCAAGCTGGTCTTGTTGTTCACTGTTGACCCCAAGGCAAGCGCAGGCAACTGAGAATTGAATGAGGAACAGAAGGAAAAGAATTACCATATACTGAGATTCGGTTAAGAAAAATAAATCAGAATGGAAAACAACAAATACTTTATGACTAAGATCGAACCTATATCAGCTACTGCTGTTCCAGTAGGTATTTGAAAATTGATATATTCACAAATATATTATTTTCTGCTGGTGAAATGATTTATTTCATTTTTTATGTTTTGCATTCTCTTTCTACTAAGGTGGTATTTTTCTAATGAGAGATCACTTGAAAAGGGAACATTAATTTGTATATCTGAAGTATTAATCTAAAGATATTGATTTATTATGGACTAAAAAGTTAGAAATGATAACAATAAAGTCATTGACCAAAAAATGTCCATAAAAAGTGTGAGGTGCTTGATATTAGTTATCTCAAGATTTTTATTGCTAGCTATTTGTAAAGGTAGATTCATAATGAAAAGCAAGTTAAGAGCACCCCACACTTTTTTACACAAGATAAATTTATTTCTTATTATTTTTAACTTGTTCGTCCATATAAGCGTGTTCTTTTGGTTTTTTGTACTATAGTTTATTTTTAACTTTTTAGTTCATGTTTTTAAACTTGCCGATATGGGAGAAAGACTCTTCGATTGATGTCATCCAGATGAGATTGAAGTTTCTACTATCTTTTGGTGAAAGCGCTGAGACCAAAGCAGTGCACTCACCAAATATTTGTAATGTCTGACGATCGTGGTCAGAATACCAGGTCATAGCTATGAAATTATTGTATTGTCATCGGTTCTTAATATGTGTGCTAAATTTCAAATAATTCTGATGTCTGGAAGTGGGTGAAAATTAATTTTGAAGATTCCATTACATACATACATGTGAAGCTAATAAAAGTGTGTTAATTAAATTTAAAAAACTTTCTAACAAAAAATTAAACTGACGAAATACGGAACTGAAAAGTAAAAAATAAAATAAACATTCGTAGTCTCAGTAACTAAGCCCCTAAACTAATGTAAGTAACTAATTTTCGGCGCCAAACAAACAAGCAAATGAATTAGGTAAGGCGTAAAATGATGGCATCGAGTTGCGCGGTGACATTCTGATAATTTTTTTGAAGTAATTTAATGATCTTTGTTGATTGTTTGTTTGGAGCCGACTCAAAATTAGTTACTTACATTAGTATAGGAGCTTAGTTATTGAGACTAAGAGGGTTTATTTTATTTTTTTTTTAGTTCCGTATTTTGTTGGTTTAATTTTTTGTTAAAAAGTTTTATTTTTAATTTTTTGTGGCTGAAATCTACTAATTACTACCTACTTGTTTTTTGATTATTTCCAAAATACTTACTTACCCACCTTACTTCAACTATTACCAGTTAAATAATATGATTATCTACTTTTACTATTTGTTGTAATATAAATTAATTTTGTTGTTCTGGTTAGTTTATTTCATTACTTTGTATATCATTCCATCCTCTCATAGAATATAATGATTGTGACGGATCGACTGTCATTGTCAACTACATATGTGTGCCAATGTTCACAAGTGAAAAATCAATTATCCTATTTTTCTACCCGTAAGGGTGGATAATTACATTCGAAATCCAAATATGATCAACTATGAGGTATACCCTATCTAATAAAAAAAGAATCATCCAAATCGAAGAACCCAGTACAAAGTTATGCCTGATAGAATCGGTAAACGGACCAGAATTCAGAGGGTGAGTGATCAATATCCTTCATTTTGCTACCCTTAGGGGTGGATTTCATCTTTTATATTCAAATGGGACCAACTTTGAAGTACACCCTATCCACTTAAAAAAGAATTATCGGAATCGGACGTCTCACTAAAAAGTTATGCATGATCATACATAAAAAAAAAATATATACGCGTTGACTAGAGAACCTCCTCCTTTTTGGTTTCATCAGTTAAAAAAGCATGACATCATTACATCAATGTTTGATATTTTGTCATTTTCTATGTCGAAATATTTTCAAATATTTACTTAAAACAATACAATACAAACAGTAATATTGTTAGATATTTAAGACAACAAAAAAGATTCTATTAATCATATGAACAAAATACAGTAGTAAGTATGAACTAAAATAATGGCCAAAATCAAGATTTATTGAAATATCCTATGAAATTGTAATTATTTTGAAAAACCAAAATCACAAGCATTAAAAACAGAATCCAGAACGTGTTCCAACTACAGTAAAGCTTGGTTATATGTTATATCAAAAGTTCGTTAAAAAAGAATTAAAACATGTTTATTAACCTGCCGGAACATTTCATTTGGTACGTTATAACCGTGTACGTTATAAGTGAGTTTTACTGAATATCTAAGTATTGAACTTTCTAAAATTTCAAAGTCTCCGATATTCTACTACGATGGTAATTAATGTAATTACCAGAAATTACGATAAGAATTAATTCATGAACCCTTCATTTACTTCTACCTTATTTAATTTTTATTTGTTATATGTACAAAATGAATTTTCAGTATTGAATGTGGACATTATTAATTAGACCAATCAATAGAGCAGAAAATGGCTGATTATATGATGAAAATAGTACCAGGAAACCCACTGTGTCATACGAAAGACGATCCGTAGTTATGTTCTGTTATATTTCCTACTCGCAACTATCATTGCTTAATTTGTTATAAGCATTTAAGAGCCAAAAATCGAGTTTTTTTCGATTTTCGCTTGTTAAATGAAGCGAAGAAAAACCAGAAAAAATCAGTATTTTTTCAAAAATGCATAACACCTCCATTACTGAAGTTGTAGCGCAGGCTCTCCGCGACATAGTAGTAATTGATATGTACTTCATGTGTAGAAAACTCAGACGCCATCGGAACATTTGTTTTCGCATAATTACAATTTGAATTTTTCAATGCACTTTATTGGAGCAAGCCTGGATGCGATTTCAATTTTGAAAGTAGTACTACAAAAAGTCTATTCTCATTTTGCGTTGGAATGCTGCAAAATAGGTGAGAAATACTTGCAAACATGACCGAAAATGGCGTGTGAAAGCGACCGAGTAGTGGAGACCCACTACTCAGCTGCTTCAAAGAGCCAGCCTGTTTTCGTTCATGTCTGCAGGCTTGCAGCTTCAATAGTTTTAATTTTACAAGCAAAAACTAAAAAAAAATACAAAAACTTAAATGTTTATAACAAATTAAGCAATGATAGTTGCGAGTAGGAAACATAACATAATATAACTAAAAATAGTCTTTAGTATGATGGCACAGTGTTTCCTGGTACTATTTTTGTCATGAAAAAATCTCTAATGATTGGCCTAAATACCAAATGTATATGAATCCCATTGATATAAAGAACAATACTCTCCATTATCATATCACATATCTCCTTGAAACAACAGGAGAACTATGCAAACAAATAGCATAATGCAATGTGGGTTGATTGAATGATAACTGTAACACTTCCTGTGTTCAAAAGGATACGAAAAATAACATGACTTGATGATGTTTAACAGCTCCAAGTAGCCCTAAAACCGATATCAGGATTAATATAATACCACATGCTAGAATACCCCCCACGATGGGCAGATTGGTGACTATAGATGCAGCCCTTCCATAAACTGCGACCCCAATCAAAACAAAAGCGACCATCTGAAAATGAATTAATGTGAAATATTTGAAAATGCATGAATGAATAAGCTTTTATCTTACAATATATAGAACATTGAGTGCAACAAGTGCATTTTTCGAGCAAGTGAAACCACCGCACATGGTATATTCATATAATCAACTTTCCAAAATTGAAAAATATATGTATGTTCTATACTTTCAATTTTCAATAGACATACAAACTGAACCCTGAACCGGTATTGACAGATGACGGCGATGACAAATTATCAATTGACAGACAGGCGAGACTTTGCGCATGCCCAATTCTATCTGTCCATTGGTGTAGATAAACTATTAGTATGAAAAGAGATTCAATATTTTATCCAAATGTCAATGACTGCCTAAGTCTTGACGTCAGACACGATGGGCGGAGCTTACGTACTTTTCCATCGAAAATGCAAACGAATTTTTATTTTTCAGTTTATTCGTGATTGCGTTATGAATAAAGGTGGAGGTATTGATATTTTGTTAAAGTGAGGTCAAATTTAGGATTTCTCATCACATTTTATAGAGAGGTAAAGGTTATAACATATTTATGACTTATTTAAGAAAGATTCAAAGTTATGTCATTGTTTTGTTCCATATATCTATTAGGTACCAATAATGATGATAAAGACAACAAATGTGGGAGTTCTGTCGATACTGTAACGAACCTAGGCCGGACCTGTCGCCTCACGCGTTGCCATCGACAGCGATGAGATCATCCCCGGAGATATTCGAGAACCATCCAGTCGCTCTTCCGCGGAAAACAACGGTCAATATTGGAAACAATTGGAACATGCCGTCGCCAACTGCCGGAATTCGAAAGATCGGGAATTCTGTGACGGAGATAAATAGGTAGCCCTCAAGATGGCACGGACGGTCTGAACGAGCCCATACGATCGAGCTATACAGTGGAGTAGTAATATAAATTAAGTTGTAGATTAAGTGTGAAATAAATTAGTAGAACCAAGTTAAGTTTATTTACGTTAAAATTGGTGTCGGAAGTGAGATTTTGAAAATAAACAAGTGATCGTGGAGTGGATAGTCAGAAAAATAAATTGATAGACCTTTTTGTACGCCCAAAATAGACAGTGGCCCGGTTTTCGCGAAGTGGACAATTGTGCGTGGAAATATAAACTGATACGCTGTTCGCGTGAAACAGACAATAGACTGGTGGCCCGTGGAAAAGAATTCGCGAAGTGAATTTTTAACAAACTGATAAACTTTTCGTGTAAAACAGACTGATACCTCGTCAAAGACAAAATGTGTTCAAGAAAAGTGCGCCTTGCGGATTTGAAGGTAGCGGAATTGAAACAGGAATTGGAGGAAAGGGAACTGGAAACAACAGGTAAAAAGCAAGTACTCCAGGAAAGACTTGCAGAAGGACTTATACAAGAAGGTGAGGACCCCGAAACATTTTTATTTTATTATAAGTTCCCGGAGGTGATTCAAGTTTGGTAATGAATAAACTGGAAGAAAATTCAAGAAGCCTGGAAGAAAATGCTGAAAATCTGGAAGAGAAGCTTGAAGAAAATTCTAGAAATCTGGAAGAGAAGCTTCTAGAAAATTCAAGAAGCCTGGAAGAAAATGCAAGAAGCCTGGAAGAGAAGTTCCTGGAAAACACAGAAGGCCTAAAAAAAGAATTGTGTGGTGTGGCTAAATTTCTAGAAGAAAGAATGGGAACCGTTGAGACAGAGATAGATAAAATTAGGGAGCAAATGAACACGGAGGTAGATAAAATAAAGGAAACGATCAGTAAGCTGGAAAAACGAATTAATAGTGCGCCCTCCACAGAGATGGTTAACGAAAATGCAATGCTGGACTTGAGTTTGAACTTGGATAAAGTTCAAGAGGGTATAAAAGATGTCAAGGTCATTTCTGAAATAGGGAAGCTTTCCATGAAGCCGCCTCAATTCGACGGAAAAACTCCATGGGAAAATTACCGCTGACAGTTTGAAGCAGCGGCCAAAGCAAATGGATGGAATGCAGGGGAAAGAGCTGTAGCACTAACACTTGCATTACGTGGAGAAGCGACGAATATTCTACAAACTCTTACCGCCCAAGAACAGGAGGACTATGATCAGCTGATTAAACATCTAGAATTACGATATGGCCAGGCCCATTTGGAACACGTATACCACTCCCAACTGAAAAATCGCTGCCAGAAATCGGGCGAATCCTTACAAGAATTCGAAGCTGACATTGCACGCTTGGTTCGTCTCGCATATCCAGCCACACCGGAAAATGTAATGGAGCGATTAGCGGTTCAGGCATTCTTGGATGGACTCCGTGACCAAGAAACCAGACAAGCGTTGACACTAGCTCGTCAACACATCTCGTAGACGCACTGGCACGCGCTTTGGAATTTGAGGCAGCAAAGCAATCCTGCAAAAACCAAAGTAAAGTTCGAAGTATTGAAGAAGACCCACAGGAGCATGCTGACTTGGAAGCTGCCATAAGAAAAGTGATGAAGGAAGTTTTGCCTGAGAAAAGACAGATAAGATGCTGGAATTGTGGCAAAATTGGACATGTGCGTAGCAAATGTCCAACATTCGAAAACACGACTCCGATGCAGGAAAACTAAAGAAGGTCGACGAGAAGGGGCAATCGTCGGCCTGTGTCCAGCAAGCCCGGTTAACAACGCATATGTCGCTATCCTGAAACGACAGAACAGAGGTGTTTTCGTAGACGGTCTCATCAATAACGAGCCTTGCACCATGCTGCTAGATACAGGTGCGACTAGGACAATTCTCGGACCTTCCTTTGCCAGAACACCGGAACGAATTGAACCGACAACTTGGAAGCTACGCACAGCAACAGGGGAGCCAGATACTGTATATGGCGAGCTACCGATTGAAATAATTTTGGGTGGCACTAAAGTGAAACATCAGGCACTTGTAGCGGACATCGAAGACGATGCAATCATCGGAATGGACATCATGAATTCCAGAGGGTTTGAATTGGATTTCAAAGACGGCGACCTATGTGTCAACGGAGAAGAGCTGGTACTTCATGGGAGAAGTGAAGAGTTGATCCGTGTGCTGTTGGCTGAAGATGTAAGCGTACCTGAGAGGGCTGAAACCATCCTGGAGGCTCGCCTGGACGGGAGTGCGAGCAGTGGAGACGTGATGATGTTCGAGCCCAAACTTCATGATGAGAAAATTGGACGAGGGATTGCCCTAGGGAAAACCCTGTTACGTGCTGAAAAATTTGTACCGGTAAGGGTCATGAATGTCAATTACTTTCCAGTGACCTTAAAGAAAGGAACAATTTTAGGGCACTGCTCGTCAGGTTCATCTGTGATCCGGGGCGTACGAGGTACGATTAGCCAACCCAACAACTTGCCCACAGAACTAGAAAAATTAGTTGCCATCTCTTCCAAAGACATAAAACCAGCTCAACAGCCCAAACTAAGAGATTTAGTCAAAAAGTACCAAGACATCTTCGATACCGGACAAGGAAAAGGGGGTCGAACTAATGTGGTCCAGCACAAGATTGATACTGGGGATGCCCGACCGATCCGGCAATCAGCAAGAAGACTTCCTCTTGCCAAGAAGGAAGAGGCTGACAAAATAGTCAGCGATATGGGAAAAGAAGGAGTTATCGAACCATCTGACAGTCCCTGGTCCTCTCCAGTCGTACCGGTGAAGAAAAAGGATGGATCGACACGCTTTTGTGTAGACTATCGCCAACTTAATAATGTCACGAAGAAGGACAGTTACCCTCTCCCGAGAATAGATGACACCCTAGACACGTTGGCTGGTTCCACGATTTTCTCGACCCTTGATCTGAAGAGTGGATACTGGCAAGTAGAACTGGCTGAGGAGAGATCGATAAAAGTCTGCTTTTACCATCGGCTCAGGATTGTGGCAGTTCACCGTTATGCCATTCTGGCTCTGTAATGCTCCCGCCACATTCGAAAGATTGATGGAAACAGTACTGAAGGGACTCTCATGGAACACGTGTCTAGTGTATCTCGACGACATAATTGTGGTCGGCAGATCGTTTGAGGACCACGTGAAAAACTTGGAGGAAGTATTCCTGCGACTGAAGAACTCCGGATTGAAGCTGAGCCCTAAGAAATGCCATCTGTTCCAAAAAGAAGTACGATACCTCGGCCACGTTGTCTCTGGGGAAGGAGTAGCAGTGGATGACCAGAAGATCAAAGCTGTTAAGGATTGGCCCATCCCAAAAGACATTCACCAACTTCGAAGTTTCCTTGGTTTATGCACATACTATCACCGATATGTGCTGGGATTCGCCAACATCGCTAAACCACTGACCAAGCTCACGGAAGGCCAAACAAAGTTCCAGTGGTCCGAAGAATGTCAAGACTCATTCAGGAAGCTGAAAGGAGCTTTGATCAACGCACCTATACTGAGCTATCCCCTACCCAAAGGCAAATTCATTTTGGATACGGACGCCAGCAACGTGGGACTTGGAGCTGTCCTATCTCAGATCCAGTAGGACAGGAGAAGGTCATTGGTTATTTCAGCAAGACGCTTAGCAAACCAGAGCGCAATTACTGTGTCACCAGGCGAGAGCTGTTAGCTGTTGTAAAGGGAGTGGAACACTTCTACAAGTACGTGTATGGAAGAAGATTCCTGCTTGAGAACTGACCATGCAGCTCTAAATGGCTCTTAGCAGTTCAAAAATCCTGAGGGTCAATGTAGCACGTTGGATCGAGAGACTCCAAGAATTCGATTTCGAGATCGAACATCGAGCCGGAACTAGCCATAAGAATGCAGATGCCTTGTCGCGAAGACCATGTCCAGATGATTGCTCACATTGCCGACGAGCAGAAGAGAAAGAAGCAACACTTTGTAGAACCGCGGCAATGGATGACAACTGTAATGACAGCAAGATCCAGAAAGACCAAGAGAGAGACCCCGACCTTGGCTTAGTCGTCCGCTGGAAGAAGGGCAATCGAAGACCATCATGGCAGGAAGTCGCAGGTTACTCTCCGGCTGTTAAGTCCTATTGGGCACAATGGAACCTCTTATTCTGGACAATGGGATCCTGAAACGGGTGTTGGAGGCCGATATTGGTGGGGAAGACAGACGCCAAATGATTGTTCCCAGGAACAGAAGAGAGGAAGTGCTGCGGGAAATCCATGATGGAGTCGCCGGAGGACATCTGGGAGTGACGAAGACCCTGCAGAAAGTGAGGCAACGGTTTTACTGGGCCAATTGTCAAGCTGACGTCCAGGACTGGTGCAGAAAGTGCGCTGTATGCGCTGCTAGCAATGGACCTCGAATACGACCCAAGGCCCCGATGCGTCAGTACAACGTAGGCAGCCCGTTCGAGAGAATCGCCATTGACATCGCCGGCCCGTTTCCCGTATCCGACCACGGGAATAAATACATCCTGTGGCAATGGACTACTTCAGTAAGTGGGCGGAAGCCTATGCCCCTCCCCAACCAGGAAGCCATCACCGTCGCCGACGTCTTGGTGAAAGAATGGATATGTCGATTCGGTATTCCAATGGAGCTGCACTCGGATCAAGGCAGAAATTTCGAATCCAACCTTTCCAAGAAATATGTCTACTGCTGAACATCCTGCAAGACAAGAACCACGGCCCTACATCCGCAGTCCGATGGAATGGTGGAACGGATGAACAGGACGATCAACCGCCACTTGTCCCAGGTTGTTCTGACCATCAAAGAGACTGGGACCAGTATCTTAATTTGTTCCTGATGGCCTATCGATCCGCAGTACACGAGTCAACCGGTCAAACTCCTGCTAGTATTTTATGGCCGAGAACTGCGACTGCCAGGACCTGAAGTTTGGGATACCGCCAGGACAAGACACTGCGGGAGAGGACTACGTCAGCAAACTTCGGCAGAGAATGGACGCATACGAACGAGTCCGGTTGAACATCCAGAGTGCCAGCGATAAAATGAAGAAGACCTATGACATCAAGGCCGACGCTGGAGGATTTAAGGTTGATGACCTGGTTTGGCTGTACAACCCCAAACGTCGTCGTGGACTATCACCAAAGTTGCGGAACTCGGGAAGGCCCGTATAAAATCGTGAAAAGGATAAACGACCTTGTGTACCGAATCCATAAGCCACCCCGAGGGAAACCAAGGGTCGTCCATTTCAACAGGTTGGCCCCTACGCTGGAAACCATGACCAAGTTCGCACCCTCGCCACCGGAGGATGATATGCGTTCGAAAGTTTATGTCCTTGTATTCAAACGGCAGAAAGTTCTACATGGGGTTACTAGAGAGGGGTCACGAGACCTTTTCGAGGTGCCTGCTGACTACGCACTACGCACTGGTGGCAGAAGATCTTCGAATGTCCAGGGGCATCGCCTAGTGTTCTCCAAGAAATTTGGTCAACTCCAAACACTGCGGAGCAGAATCCAGAAGTTGGTGGGGTGCTACAGTTGAAGAAAGGCCAGAGAAACATCTACTACCTAGTTACCAAGAGGCATTCACAAGATAAACCGTCCTATGAAGATGTCTGGAAGAGTCTCACCAAACTAAGAGATACTATGGTGGACCAGAATCTGGTGGATCTAGAAATTTCCCAAAATTATCCTGTGGTATTGATGGGTTGGACTGGAGAGTCATAAGAAGTATGCTGGAGGCGATATTCAGATCCAGCGGCGTCAAGATTTTGGTTTGCTGTAACCCTCTTCCACGACCGATCATGAAGACCGTGGAGTGTTACTTCCATCGAACTTCACGGTGCAGATATAGGGAGTCATGCAGATATCGTCACACTCCAAGGATGAAATTTCGGGACGAAATGTCTTTAAGAAGGGGGCAATGTAACGAACCTAGGCCGGACCTGTCGCCTCACGTTGCCATCGACAGCGATGAGATCATCCCGGAGATATTCGAGAACCATCCAGTCGCTCTTCCGCGGAAAACAACGGTCAATATTGGAAACAATTGGAACATGCCGTCGCCAACTGCCGGAATTCGAAAGATCGGGAATTCTGTGACGGAGATAAATAGGTAGCCCTCAAGATGGCACGGACGGTCTGAACGAGCCCATACGATCGAGCTATACAGTGGAGTAGTAATATAAATTAAGTTGTAGATTAAGTGTGAAATAAATTAGTAGAACCAAGTTAAGTTTATTTACGTTACAATACCGTGGTACTGATAGGACGTGCATACGACGACGAGTGAAAATAGTTAGCGATAACTTCCTGGTGAAAACTTGTGTGGTTTACTAACTAACCCTCTGTATAATCACCCCTTCCTTCCCGATAATATCATATTTATAATTGGTGAGTTGAAAAATTTAATTATAAGTGTGATTCCCACACATTGGGAAAAAGACAAGTAAACATGTTTGCATCACTGGGGGAGGGACTTCCTCCCCCTGACGATATAGAAAAACCAAATCATAATCCAGAACAGTTAATGGATATCATTGGAATAACAAAAGAAATAGTAATAACCTTCAAGGTCAACCTCAAAACACACACGATACAAGTGAAACAGTGACAAGTCAACAAAAAAGACCAACTTTTTTATACAAAGCTGAAGATAATGGACCTTTTTTAGTCCACATGGAATCTACTGAAAAATCTGGCAATCATATAGGTAAGTACAATCATTTGAACATTGCAAAGGAAATCTTTGATTTAAAACTGGCTGATATTAGGAAAATTAGAAACAAAGGGAAAAATAGAATAGGCATTGAGTTCACAAACTACTATCTGCCAAACAATTTTGTCAATAATGAGGTGTTAAAAAACAAAGGATATAATATATATATCCCTATAAAAGTCACAAGTAAAGGAATTGTAAGACATATCAACCCATTATTTAGTGTCGAACAAATAAAGTCCATATATTCGGGAGATGCCGCAATCATTGATCTGAAAAGATTAAATCGTAAAGTTGTAACAGATGATAAGGTCGAATATGTACCCACAGGTACCGTCCTGTTCACATTTGAGGAAAATATTACCGCGTTATGTTAATTTGTATTCCAATGCCCATGCCAGTCATCCCATATGTCACCAGTCACACAATGTTTCTCTTGCTTATTATTCGGTCATACTAAAACCCAATGTAGGGGAAAAATTAATGTTATAATTGTGGATCAGAACATGAAGATACTGAGGATAGAGAAAAGGAAGTCAACTGTCAAATTAAATGCATTCATTGTAAAAGTAGTGATCATAAGTCCACATCTAAAACATGTGAAGAATACAAAAGACAAAAAGCAATCAAGCATCTAATGGCATATGAAAATATAACATATTTTGAGGCAAGTGAATTATGCCCCAAAACTTATACAAATGATGTTGAATCTGTGTTCCACCCCAGGTTTTCCACAACTGAAAACCACACAAAAAATAGACAATAGAATAACGGTAGGACAAAGAAGGCTAGTAGCTAACATAGAAAATACAAACAAAACCAAACGTACATACCCAACAAGCAATAGTAACACACCAAGGAAAAGGTTGAACATTCAATCACAAGGTTACGATAGAAAAGCCACAATAGTCAGTTATTATACCTAATGGAAGACCTCCAAAGCAAAGTTCTCAAAAGAGACAAACAGCCTACTTGTGCCTTCAAAAGAAAACAGAAACAGATATTGTACAGACTATATTTAATCAATTCACCAGAATATCAGACTCATATAAAGAACAATTTTGCTAAAATGATAAACATTCACATACAAAAACAAAAAACTACCTGACCAAAACTACTCGGAACCAACAACTTGAGAATTTACAATAGCACTGACTATCAGTCAGATTGCAGCTCATATTAATAAAAATTGAAAAAAAAAAACAAAAAAAAAAAAACAAAAACAAAAAAAATGCAAAATCTAAAAATACTGCAATGGAATATTAGAAGCATAAAAAGCATATAGATGCAATCTAATAACACTAATCAGAGAACATAACCAGATATTTTAATTTTAAACGAACATGGTTTTAAACCCACTATCAGATGAGAATTTTAAATTATGACATTATACGAAAAGATCGGAATGATGGGTATGGGGAGTAGCAACAATGATCAAGAAGGATATCAAATACACAGAAATACAATCAAATGTCAACTACAAAATAATCAATTTCAATTCATATTGGTAAAAATCAAGGACATTAACATAGTCAATATATACTCGCCCCACAACACAAAATAACACCGCAACATAATGAAAAATATTAGGAACGCTCGAAGGACAAATCATTCTGATGGGGGGGACCTGAATGCGCATCATCAGGTATGTAGCTTGCAAATAACTTAAACGGAGAAACTATTATGCAAATAATAGACGAATTCGAACTAGTAGTACAAATGATGGAACCGACAAGATTGACACCTCAAATGAAAATCCCAGCCCAGTAGACATTACATTGGTCAGCCACGATTGGCAGCATGTGAATGGAAAGTGATTCAAGACTGTGAAACAGTGACCACTACCCAACCCTTTGCGTAATCAATCCCAACCTATATAATAACTACAAAATTAATATAGAATTCTCAGCGTAGAAATTTCAGAAAAGCCAACTGGACTTTATACACAAATAAAATATCAGAATTTTCAATCCAGAGATGAGTTATGACACCTTCATCTCTACAATAGAAATGCAGCAGGAATCAATACCGATAAAAACTATTAATAACAACTCAAACCTAGAGTCCCTGGTGGACCAAGAATGTACGCAATATTGCAAAAAAAGTCGCCCTAGATAGCTTCACACACCCCCATTAGAAATTACTTATTGGCTAAACGCATGATCACTTAAGGCGGTTTTGAAAATAAAGAAAAAACAGAAATTCAAAATGTTTTGCTCCACCTTAAATAGAAATTCCAACCAACTTATATCTGGAATACTGTAAAAAAAATTCTCTAATCCAAAATTCAAAACTTCAGGAAAAAATTTACGACCCCCTCTAGCCATTAATATACTTGATCAGATTACACCATGTAATATACAACCAGATTTTGCATTAGCACAACTAAGACGTGAAATAAAACTATTTAATATGACAGAATAAAAAAATAGCCTTTTAGGGAAAAAAGAATACAGCAAAAGGGATAGATGAATATCATACTCCATGATTAAAACCTTCAGACGAAAACTTAGAACAATTACTCAACATATAAACAAATGCTTAATGGGTGAAAGGCTTTGAATCAATGGAAACAAAGAGGGTACTAGCCATTCTAAAAACAACCCGACCCATATTGTCAGATAATTATAGAATCCTGGTAGGGAGTCATGTTTTTTAGATTTGAATCTATAAAAAATAGGATAGAGGGGATAACTGAGAAAACAAAAAATATTTTTTCCTTTTTCAGACAGGGTTTAGACGTGGAATGGGAATAAACGATAACGTAGCATATATAACGTCTTTATGTTCAACTAGCCTTACCAAAACCTGTATGTAATTGCGTATTTTCGATATGGAGCTCATATGACCATGTTAAATATATTTCTAAAATAAATCTTAATAAACTGGAAATACCCATAGAAATATTAACCTCATTATAAGAATCCTGGAAAACAGGAAAATTTTCATTAAAGACCAAAATGGACAAACACATGGACCAAAAAACACTAATAAGGACTACCACAAGGGTCACCATTAAGTCCTTTATTATTTAATATATATTTAAAACCTATTTGAACAGATCCAAAGGATAACATTTTCTTTAGGATATCGATGATTTATGTATATTAATTCGTGGAAAAATCTAGAACAAATGACTATAAAATTAACATCACATTAAGTTAATGAACCAATGGATGAAGAGCATGGCTAGTCTGTCCTTGGACAAATGTGAACAATGTGTTTTAGTGAAGGACAAATGAAAAAAATACCCCAAAAATTTACATGACAACAAAATCTTCCCACAAAAAACCAGTTAAATACTTGGGTAACTATCACAAAACATCTAAAATGGGAAACCATATTCAGAATATTTCAACAAGAGAAACCAAAGGAATAAATACCATAAAACATTCAGTGGGTTTGGTGGGGCGATCCATAACGTTACAATGGCTTTTAACGGCATAGTCAAATCACTTTGAAATTTTGGATCATATTTATAAAAAACCAGAAAAAACTTGAAAAACTAGATAGAATACCAAGGGTTACGCTTAATCACGGGGTGTATGAAATCAACCCCGACAAATGCACTTTTTGGGGGAAACAGCCGACACAAGCTTAGAGTTTGACGTAAAGGTACAACCCAAATTTTTAAAAAATAATGGCATTTAAGAATCCCAAACATCATTTTAGAAACAATAAAATTTCAATTTAGACAAGGGCTACTGGCATGGGAAACAAACTCCATTTGTAGAAGCTTTCAAATATATACAACCATATATGACAATAATAAAAATTTTAAACCTTACCCTTTTTTAATTTGATTACGAAATACAAACTCGACAACTGAAAATAATGAACTATATTAAAAAAAAACAAAAACGAAAAAAATTTTTATTAGCAAAGAAAAAATAAAAAAGTAATCACCCTTTATATACATGATGCATCCCAAAAACAAAGGTCTTGGGGTACATATCCCAAATGTGTAACTAAAATGGTCCCACAAAAATTAGATATCTGAGCTCTGAAATAAAGCAATAAATAAAAGGGTTTACAAAAAAAACTTTAAAAATTAAATTTTTACGATTCCTAAGTGCATTGAATAAAAATGAAAAAACCAAAATTTAAAAAAAAAATGTTTTATTCCTAATAAAAAAAATACTTTATTGGGAAAAGTATAACAACACAACATAACCCTCTTGGGTACCAAAAGCCCTTAAAATACCAGGGAAAAAACAAACAGATCTATTGGCTAATGTTGGTAGAAACTTAAACATTCCCCTGAATATCAAAATTAAAAACAAAATATCCCCAAAAATTCTGAAAACTAAAATCAAAGGTGAGCACAAAGCAAATTGGGAAAAATTAAAACACAAAGGCAAATGGAAAAGGATATACAAAGTCAATTCCCCGATAAACCTTTGGGACCAAATTTCCCTTTTTTAGACCGAAGACCAAATTTCAACAATCATCCGATGAGAAAGGACACGTTAACAGCAGAACATTTACACAAAATAGGAGGAAAGATGATGGAAAAATTTAATGTGGACAAATGAAAATTTAGATCATGTATTTTTTTTAATGTCCCTAAACCAAATTAAAGATAGATTTTTTGAAAAAATTAGAAAAACGGAGTGTACACCATTTAATATGAAAAAGGTCCTTAACCTTAACTCAAATATTATTAAAATTAATTAACAAATTTATAACACAAAAAATCAACTTATAATCTCTAATATGTTTATTTACAGATCCACTTTCAACACCCTGGGTTTCCTTTTTGAGGCAACATTTTTTTTAATGCCCCCCGGCCCCCGGGGGCGAGAAGAGTCTAAATGTATCCTTTGTTGTGATCTTTTTTTACAATCCTCCCCCCCCACCTTTTTCAAAACACAATTTTATAATAGAGGGGATGAGATTTTCCGATACACTTAAAATGGCCCTCAAAAAAATATAACCAGGAGAAGAGCTGGAATTTCGGAGAACAGGCCATAATTATTTAAGAAACGAAGAAAATCGTTACCTTTTTTTCTAACCATGCCCTTTTACAAGACTAAGGGGCCCGGGATTATAAAATGTTTTAAGTTAACAACTTTATCAGTCAAAGTTAATTGAAAACAAAATGCGTTTATAAAAGGGACCATTTTTAAATAAAAAAAAAGAAGAAGGAAAAAAGGTAAACCCAAAATTTTTTTTCTTGGCAAAAAGTCCCGTTGTACTAGAATAAGTTTTTATCATTTTCCATGGAAAATTAACGTAACGTTCTGGTGCAGACCAATCAGGGTTGGGGAATTTTGACAACGATGGGCTCTTGGAAAAATCCCGTCCCTTCCCCAAAACCCCCTGTATCGTCTGTGGGCAAGATAAAAAATGAAAAGAGAACCTTCAAAGAGAGTTGTGAGGAAAGAAAATAGAGTAAGAGAGAGAAAAAAGAGATATTATTCCCAACATACCGAAAATTATTCAAACAGTATGGAAAAAAGTGGCTATAAATGTATAACTATACTGAATATTCTGTTAAATATTGTGTGTGTGAAGAAAAAAAGTGAAAAGAAAATTTTTTCGAAGAGAGTTGAGAAGAAAAAAATGAGACTTAAGAAGAAAAAAAGAGAATTTTACGACAAATCGAAGATTATTCATACAGTATGGATATGTTTATCTAGGTGATAAGGACACATTTTCACACCATATTGTTTGTTTTAAATGAAATAAAAAAACTGTTTTTGTTAGTTTTATTTTTAATTCGAACATTCACAAATAATAATGTTTAACATTTCTTCAAAATAATTCCCGATGACTCCACTAAGCTGTACAGAAACACTGAAAAATATTTTTTTTTGCAAGCAATTTAGAGCATACTTTGTCCCCCTTCAAAGAGGTTTTTGAAATGATATTGTCTTAAGTTTTAAAATACACCACTTCACTAGAGTCTTGAAATGAATAACACTACAAAAAAAAAAACTGGAAAAATTATACCAAATGGAAATATTTTCAGAAAACCCCTTTCCCAACTGATAAAGTTAACTGCTGGGATTTTGAGGTTAACTTTAACATGACGTCATCCACAAGTTAACTTTGGTTATCTGTCAAAATAGTTTTATAATACCCACCCTAAAGGTGAGTATTAGGCAAATCCATACCATGACCCGGTTGTTGGCACACAAACCGATAATCGCATAAGAATATCATTGTCATAGTGTGAACCTTTGGCTTGTAAAGTGTATTTTGGTTATTTTCGGAGTTTTGTGTTGTTAATTAATAATATTCAGATGGAGAGTGATTACCTGAAGACACTATTGTTGAAAAGCAGAGGCTTTGGTGAACGGTATGTTGAAAATACATCTCTATCTTCTGTTCTTTTTTATCAATGTATTTGTTACAGATATAAAATGAAGTTGAGGATTGATCAGTGATTTAGAACCTTTTTACACTGAATATTTCTGAACTGAATTGTTCAATTTTTGGGAGCTCCTCCTTTTACGAATATGGTTTTATTATTTCGTATTTGCTTTTTACTCAGTTTCCCAAATGCAGATGAAGCCCTATACAAGTTTAGAATCCATACATACTTTGAATCTGGCTTCGTTGTGAATGAGAAAAAAAATTCAGAATCATTTATATATTTTAGTTAGTCTAGAATGTTTTTCCTAGGGTTTTTCAATTAATGCAGTTGCAAATCTTGAGTCATCAAGTGAATTATTATAAATTAGAATAATAATACAGAAGAATTTATAATTTCTGAATCTGTTCTATTAGGTTTATTGCCACATTTGTTTATTTTTAAAGACATTGATTTGATATTTAAGAATATTACTTCTCCTTTCATAATAGTTCTTTCTAATCGACATAACTTTTTTTCAGGTCAAGTATTCACAAAAGGCAAATTAAAACCTTCAGATTTTTGGGAACAAAATTGAAAAGGATAAAGATTTGTACTGCTCACTGTAATTGTATGGCCGGAAAAAATTGAAGTAGGTGGTCATATTCGTGCATATTAGGAGGCAATGTCACGCACAGATTTGAAGCTGTGTGAATGCCATCCAGTCAAAAAATTTATTAGACGACTTGCCTCTTGCTCAGTTGTTTTAAAAAATAAAATGTTTCAAATGAATATATATATATAAATAAATGTTTGTTTATTTGTTGTTTTACTGATTCGTTGATTAAAATAATTTAATACCAATAATAAAAAATTACACAATAGTGATATTTGTATATGGGAAACAATTTCGATAAACATCACGATATATCCAATTTTTACTGTTAATAAATTACAATCCCTTCGAAGGTTGTAGACGATGTGGAAACTTGTTATTTCCGCCCTCGACATCCATCGTCTTAATGTTCTTGAAAAGGGTTTTTCACGATGTTTCAAATGTTTGTATCTGCAATCGTCTGAATACAGTATTCACATTAAAAACATCATGTAAACCTTTCAAATACATTGAGAGATGGACATCTACGAGAGTAATCAAATACAACCCCTTCACAAGACTTGATCGAGGTTTTCGATAATTGCCTGAAATTCTAAAAAAGGAAGGTTGAGATTGAAAGACATATTTCAAATATTTTTATTTATTGATCCAAAGAAATTTGTATTCCAGTAATTCAATAACACTACCTATAAGAATTTTTTTTTGAGGAGGTAGGTATATATGAACATTCATTTGGTTTTCTACTTTGAAGTGGAAAATATATAAATTTAAATATATATATATTTATATATATGAACTTTATTTGAAATGTCCCCCTAATGTACAATAGTTCAGATATATACAAGTAGCAAAATCATACAAGTAATCGTAGGAACAAATCAAATCACAAAAGTCTGAAGTTAGGTAGATCCATGACGGAATGAAGGATGTATCACGAATGTGCACTCAGGGTTTGTCTGCTGCAGCCCTCTGATACTTAATTTCGAATCCGTAAAACTTCTATGGAACAAATCAAATCACAAAAGTCTGAAGTTATAGGTAGGTATCCATGACGGTATGAAGGATGTTATCACGAATGTGCACCAGGGTATGTCTGCTGCAGCCTCTCTGATATTTTGATTTTCGAATCCGTAAGACCCTTTAGGTTGATTGCAAGCAACATAGAGCTCTTCTCCTCCTCGATAAGTCATTTTAACTGGTCAAAACTTATGATTTGATACTGTAGACCCCGAGTAAAACCCCGACTGTATCCCTGTCGGGCGGGACCACACAACTCAATGCAAATAAAAAGGGGATTTTTTTTCAGTTGAAGCACGAATTATAATCCGAAATTGAAAACTACTCAAATTCGCACAGAAAATCACAAAATAAAAAACTTTACCACTATGGTCGCTTTTGACGAATTACAATTTGTGCCAACAGCCCCTATTGCTTCGTTTTTACAGGTCGATGGATTGCCTAATTATAAAACTATTTTACAGATAACTAAAGTTAACTTTTAATGACGTCCATGTTATAGTTAACTTCCAAAATGGGGGAGTTAACTTTATCGGTGGAACGGTGACGGTTAAAGTTAACTTTGTAGAAAAATGGTGGTTTTCGACGTCGACAATTCTCCTGCTCCTGTCAATATTGCATATGAGTCATATAACCTCAATTTTATTGTTTGATTTTTTGTTTTTCCAATGGCGAAACGATATCCACGTTATTTTTGAGGAACTTTTAACCGATGATGAAGAAGATGCTTTAATATTGTGAAGCCCCTCGGCGACTTATATGAAATTTTGAACAGGAAATAATGACAGAGTGACATAATGAACAATGACAGAAAGACATACGAACGAAAAGTTAAAAAAATCTTGTAAAAATAGGATGAGTTTTTAGCAAAAAATACAAATACACCATATCGTTGATGAAGCGCAGGCAGTATCTTATTGATAAAGCGCAAGCTCTTCTCTCGATCTGTTACCTGCGAAGTCAAAAAAAAGGTATTTCTATAAAATTTCTTCTGCGCTATTTGTCAAAATTCTCTCGTTTCGACTGGCTTTCAAACATTGAATCTCTCAGTTTCATTACAGGTAGGTAATATGAAAATATAGTGTGTACAGGATGAAACAAGATTTCACCCTCGTCTGAAATCGACTTGTTTCATACCTTGTCACACAATATACTAAAATGAGTTTCTCTTGGGTAAAAAAAGAAATCGAAATGATGATATATCTTTGCATTAACTCTGATTATTGCCAACATTCCGCAAATTGGACAACCCTCATAACAACTCTTTACGGGACCATTGCTCTCATATCACTTCGCATTAATTATTGCGATCGAAGAAATTTTCTTTAATAATCTTCGCTCTAAAATAGATAGTCCATAAGATCGGATCTGTAATTAATTTTTTATTAAA
The DNA here is from genome assembly GCA_018342105.1 of Gonioctena quinquepunctata. Lineage (NCBI taxonomy): Eukaryota > Metazoa > Arthropoda > Insecta > Coleoptera > Chrysomelidae > Gonioctena > Gonioctena quinquepunctata. Next base: position 17,813 of record JAFIRS010002075.1, on the reverse strand, counting down.
TACCACTGCAGATTTCAGTTAATTACTAATTCATTCAGATTTATTCAATTTAACATTCGGGCGCGGTGTCCCAAGAATAATTGTTTATTACAGATAAAGTTACAGGAAAGGGCGTCGATAAATGCAGCGATTTTTCTTGTCGCACAGGTGCGATATTTCATCGTTCTCTAGTTTGCTATTAAATTAAATCATTTAATTGAATCCAAAGAAATGTATTCCACAAAAACACAGATTTATCATCCATCTTCGTAAAAAGTTCTAAGATTTGGTAATCGATTCTAAGCTGACATCTCGTTTTGGGGAATCTTCATATGTAACTAGTGATGGAGACGGGGAGAACATTTTTACTCGGCTTTCGAGTCGTTACAAGACTATAATTTCTCGACGAGAGAAAATTGATCTCTCTCTTTGTATGCATTTGATACTCAATATAAATTTAATACAAAATCAAAATTTCCAGCGAAATTTCAATTTACGAAGAATATATGGATCCAGGAAAATTACTAGTTCTTCTTGAAATAGAAATTTCTATTGCAAATTTTGGATTTGTTTTGATAGAACGTGGCGTTGACTTTGATTAAAGATTAAACATTGTTTATCGTATTCAGTAATCATTGAGGGGTAGGTATGAATATGGACGAAAATATTTTCAATTAGTCTCTGCCATATTTGTGAATAAAAATTACATCCTAAAATATAAAAATGTTGTATTTAAAAAAAAGAACCGATTTAAAAAGTTGAAAAGAAAAAATACTCCTTTTCGCGGCAAGAACCACTTGCTTACTCTAGTGTTTACAAAGTCAGTTGAATGAGATAAAAACATACTAGGATTTGCCACTCTGATCGTACATGCCGACCATAGGCGGATATCTTTTCTTTCACTTGGAATGTAACTTTGCGTATATTGTTTGAATATGTTTTGTTGAAGTCAGTTGAATGGGCCGAAAAATCGAATTCTTCAGAAAATTATGACTGCGAATGTTCCTTTTCTCGAGCTCAAACCGGCTGTTAACCTTTCTTTTCTGTACGTAATATTTCGAAATCCTTAACAAAACAATGTTTTTCAGTCAAGAGGTGAGTAGCAAAAGTAGAATTTGTTTTCCATTGACGAAACAGTTTCTATGTTCTGATAATAGTTTTTTTAATGTTCTGATAATAGTTTTGAATGCTCTGCCTGTTTGCCTATGTAAAACTTGCACAAGAGCCACAAGTTAATTATATAACTTTCTTTCTTTCTTCAAACAAATTTGACCAGTATATTAGTTTTCAGCTGTTTATAAATTTAAAGCAGCTTTGCTTAAGCCAGAAAAATTTATGTGGATGGTACTCTGCACTACTGTACAATATTTCTTGCAGTTGTTTAGCATACGTGGCTGCCTCTGCCCAGACACACCACACCACTGTTTGATACGGTTTTTTCTGGCAGTGCTAATTTTAAGAGTTGAAGCTAGTATAGTTATTTCTTAAATGTTCTAATAATACCAAAAAATTTTTAGTGATCTACCTGTTAGCCAGTATTGAAATGTAGGTAGAACACTGGGTAGCTCAGTGGAGAAGGGGAGGTTCTTGAACAATAGTTACGTTGATAATAAACCCAGTTTGAATGGAGAATGAGAAAAATTTATATTAACCAGAACGTTATTTATACAAAACAGTTAGTTTTTAGGGCTAAAATTCCTAGCCCAGTACGTACTAGGGGTTGTGACAGTTCTACAACTAAAAAACTAAGCGGTGGATACGTATTTTCCAATATGGTTTCAAAATCGGTGGTTGAAGGCAATAGGCAAATTAAAATAAAATGGGTACTCATCCAAATCCCTGCAACCCCTGCAGCGGGTCCTGCGAAGATTCCTCCTCGCGCGGAATTCCGAAAAGGGGTACCCAATGACGGATTGAAAAAGGCCTAATAAATGAAAAGGAGAAGAATAATTCCATGATCCGAGATAAATGGTAATTGATTCATACCTTGGGTGGCGTGTGGCCTCAGAGTCTGACTTCAGCTTATATCCCTCTTAAAAGTGAGGAGACAGGTACCAAATAATCTTGATAATCACAGAAACGAACACAGAGATTTAATCCTAATCCCCACACTTAATATTCAATAAAATTACCAGAACGTAATTTTGAATGAAAGTAGACACCACTGTGCTCTCGCTTGAAATCTTTGCTACTGATTGGGTTTTTTTAAAATGTTAAATGAACTCTCATGGGAATTTGGAAATACTCCAAGTGGAGTACCTCGATTGGCCACCCTTTTTTCAACATTAAATATTAGTTGTAATTAGCGACCTATTGTCGGTTCTCACTGCTGTATTCGTTTACATATCGAACGACGGGACTATTCAGGTATTTTCTACGTTTATCTGAGGTCGAATGATAGAACATCCAAATTATTTGTAAAACAAGGAAAAAAGGTTCACTGAAAATATTAATACGCATTATTAGGAACAGTCGCTCAATTTGAAAGACCCTGATCTGAAAATAGACCGTAAATGTTCTACTAATACTTTTCAACCCCAAACCCCAATAAAGTAATCTGTGGGGGTTTTAAAGGTAATTTATGCAAAGCGGTCAGGAAGTTATCGACGGGTTTTTTACACGGCGAACAGTTTTCACTCAATTTGATCTACTATATACTTTATACGGGAATCATATTCATTTATATTTCCGTTTTCCTTCATAATTCAACCGAGGGCTGACCACTCATCAGAAAATGTAACGTATTGCCGAAATCCCATATGATTTTTCGAAAAATTTGGGATTTCGAGATTTCGTGGAATCCCATATGATTTCTTGAAAATTTGGGATTTCCGGGGATTTCATGGAAATCCCATACGATTTCGAGAGATTTCCGAGGATTTTCTGAAAATGAAAAAGGATTTCGAGGGATTTCTTTGTAAATATTGCACAATACCTGGCTGCCCTGACTGATTTACTTGTTGAATCTTTTTGGATGTTTTATTTTTTTAACGTATTAGAACGTGAATCGAAGTGGGTTTGAAATGTCTGAGAAAACCCTTTTTTTTTTTCAGTACAGGACTGTGCATCCGAAACAAAATTGCACAAAGGGCATTCAACTAAAACGCAATTTTGCTTCCCTTCTATCCCGAACTTTTAAATTTTCTTGAACATTCAAATTTGGTATCATCATCTGTCAAACCTTTTAAAACATTCATTTGATAGGACTTCACACTATTTCTATGTACCGGACTATTTCTACTTAATTTTTATTCCGAAGTATTGAACGAGTGGTGGATACTGAGGTTGATACATAATCTGATAATTTGTGTCTTTCATTTCTATCATCATTGTTTTCCGAGTCCTTTTCTGCTTGTTATAATTTGATGGTTAATTTTGTACTTTATTATTTTCTTCAAAAACACTTGGCATAATTCAGCTACTCTACTAAGAGTATTCTGTGACCTTCCACAATTTTGAATATTGAGACGTTTTGGAATAGATTCCTTTCATTATCGTCGAATAAGTTGTTCAGGTCCGTCTAAAGGAAATCCTCCAATTTTACGAAATCCTCCTCGCTGAACAATGACAACAACAAAATGGTTATCAAAGCCTGAATGGATCAAAAGATCTTTGAGGTATTTCGGAAAACAATATCAAGTTTGAGATCCGTAGAATTTGGTCGATCTTGTGATGAAGTATCTGAGGAAATATCATTCGAGGTATCCATTTCTTACACAAAAAAATTAGATATGTACCCCTTTTTGGGCTTTTCGGTACGTTACCAAATAAAATATTTATTCATTAACTGAATATCCGATATCAGATGGAAATTAATATTTACAAATCAGAGGTTAGCCGATAATGAATTAAAATATCGCCTAGGGATTGATGTAATTAAAACAATTCGTCCAAACCGAGAGCCAATGTCAGCTTTCCTCTTCAAATCTACAACGGTTCAAACTTTCAACTATTGTTTTTGTTCAAATCACACACCGAGAGTGCTAGCTATAGACTTTATTCCTCCGAGCTGAACTCAACCATAGTCTGCCTGTCACCCACATAGAATGGCCAGCCCCTGAACACCTCAAACTTTGGCACTCGCCTAACACACTTTCTGGGCTCAGCCCCTATGCCCCTCACCAGTACACAATTATATCCGCTATAGTGTTAAATGCATTCTAACAGTTAATATATAATTTATATTTCTCTGATACTAATACAGTTTCCTGTGAAATGTTCACTTGAAGAGTTTACAAAATCACTACACGTGTTTTACTATTCAATAATTTCATCATGCTACTCATGGGAATAAGAGTATTATTCGTGTAGTGGATTTATAAACCTTTTTTTTAAGGAAAGAGTGAGTTTTAATTCATCAATAACTTACTCCTTTACCTGTTGACCATTCAAATGGTGGTATGAATAATAGCTTGTTTTCACCATTTTCACTAAAACCAGACGTGAAACTAGATTTGACCAGTTTTATTTCGACAGTTACAAAAAAATTATAAAAATTTTAAAGAAACTTTATGTAGAAAGGAAAAATAATTTTTCATTTCATCTAGGTTATTCTGTAACAGATTCAAAATCTTGCAGCGCAAAGATTACCTATTTTGTATCCAGGCAAGCTTTTGAATCTGTTACAAATAACTGTCAACAATTAAATAAATTATTTTTTTCCTTTATGCATTTATATGCTTGTCTTTAATTTTTATTATTAACAACTAATAAAAGCTTGTTTTTAAATTTCTTTTAGTGTATATGATGTTAAATAACTAGTTTAGTAATTTCTATCTAATTTATTTTTTGAATTATAATTCCGACCCCGAAAACCCCAGATACCAATTTTGAATAGAATCGGGACATAATCACAAAATTGTCCGCCATATTAGAGCCGCCATTTTTTTTTTTCTCTAATGCATTGTCACGGAATTATGTACACCTGCCAAATTTCAAATCAATCGGACGATTAGAAGTGGGTCAAATTTAACTTGCAAGATTTGATTACAGACAGACAGACACCTGGAAAATGGGAAATAAACATAAAAGCTTTTAAAAAAAAACTTCGACCCCAAAACTTCCCCATACCAATTTTGAATAGAATCGGACCACAATCACAAAACTCGTCCGCCATGTTGAATTTTGAATTTTGAATAAATCTAATTCCGACTCAAAACCTCTAGATACCAATTTTAATAGAATCGGACAAAAATCACAAAAATGTCCGCCAAATTTGGGGCCCATTTTGTTTTTCCTAACAAAATCATTGTCACGGAATTATGTACACCTGCCAAATTTCAAATCAATCGGAAGATTAGGGAAAGGGGGCAAATTTAACTTGCTAGATTTGATAACAAGACAGACACAGACACCGGAACAGGTGAAACTAAATAAAGCTTGTAAACATACATATTTCCCGAAATTTTTGCGGTTTTCAAACATTGGACTCTGAGAATGCATAATGATTTCGTGAAGGCTTTCGGATTTCTCAAGCGACTGCGAGATTTCTGAGGGGATTTCGGAGAGGGAAATTTGTAATTTTGGCAATGATTTGATTTCGAAGAGGATTTCTAGCTTCTGAGCGATTTCTCATATGACTGCTGGGTTTAGGCCGAAAATTAAGAGATTGGGTAGACTGCGGGGCAAAATTGTACACAAATTTGGGGGTGGTCACCCCTCGAATTCAACATTATAATATGTACGATTTTGAACGAACCCTATATTTTGAGTTGAACATGAATTTATTCAACTGAGAATTGGTATACTACACTAGAATTGTTTTAAATATTTAAATTCATATTTAATTGAATACTTTTTTTTTTAAAATACATTTGTTAATAATTAGGACACTTGTCTAGTCGTCATTCTGAATCTAATGAGCTATCAACCGTTTTTATTTTCCTGTGAGTCCGTTACGATGTTTTAAATATGTTAACTAGCCTAATGACTAAAAAACTCACGTTTAACTTCATAAAGTGGAAAAATTTTGCATACATGAAAAACCGCTCACTTCCTGTGAGTGGGGCTCGAAGAGGTACATTATGGAAATATTCGACAAATCATGACAAAAAAACATGAATAGTTTTCGTGTTATATTGAGAGAATACTTGCAAGAAAAAAGCGATCCCAATCATCCTCAGCTCCTAGGCCAATCATTGAAAATGTTTACGTGACAAAATAGTACCAGAAACCATTGTCCATCATACGAAAGACAATCCGTAGTTATATCTTGTTATGCTTCCGACTTGTGACTGTCATTGCTTAATTTGTTATAAACATTGAAGGCAAATAATCGTGTTTTTTTTGCTTGTTACATGAAAACTAATGAAGCAATCTCGATGCTCTCAATGGACGAATTGTAGAGAATCAAAATGCAAAAAATGAGCCTTGGCACGACTCGATTGGATTATTAGTAACGAAAAAAACCGAAAACAGTTTTTTTTCAAAATTTTTACTTGAAATTTTTTGAAGTTGTAGCTAAGGCTCTTCGCGACATACTAGTGATTCATATGTACATTTGTAGATATGTCGGATCATTAGTTTTGCATAATTGCATTTAATTTTTTTAATGCACTTTATTGGAGCAAGCCTGGACGCGTCATAGGGGATGATTTCAATTTTGCTAAAGGCTGGCAGGTAGAAGTATAGTACTACAAACGTCTATTCTTTTTTGCGTTAAAATGCTGCAAAATAGTAAGAAATACTTTGGCAAATGACCGAAAAAGGGGCTAGATGTAAGCGGCTGAGTAGTGGGTAAACGAGATTCATACTTGCTTCACCGCTCTGTCTCCCGCCCTCCCCCACTACTCAGCCGTTTCCACGCTCACCGTTTTCGATCATGTTTGAAGTATTATCACCTACTTCGCAGCATTTTAACGGAAAAAGAATGGACGATTTGTACTACTATATTTCTACTTGCAATATATTTTACAAATTGAATCACTTGAAGTGACAATTGTCACTTTGAAGTCTTCTTACGGTCAAAATACTGATATGTTTGAAACACTCCCAAGATTATGAATTCAATCCCCGAGAAATTCAAAAAATAACCAATTAATTGGGGTCTTGACTCAGAATTTGCAGGAGACACCGAAGAAAGAAAAGAACGACTGGGTTTGTTGTAAAGGACCAGTTTGCTGGTGTTTCGGAAACAACCGATTGTGGCCTTATCATACCTGGCACAGTATAATTGCCGCTGTAGATTGAAAGAGTTAATTAATTTAAAAATCACTCATTGACGACTACAAAGAAATGTGACCATCAAGCTGAATATCGACAATCAAAGCCCAGGGAAAAAGAAATGGGCAGTTTAATCAAAAGCAAACATATTGATTTCTGTATCATTTCATCAATAAAAAGATGAATAGGGGTCATCGATTTCCAAGTAATGTTGCTCTGATGATCAAGTGGCAGACATTTTCACAAAACCCTGCATATTGCAAGTTCGAGAAACCCAATTCTTTAGTTTCCAAGATTTGGGTTATTTCAGTAATTCCCTTATTAGGAGAAGGTGTTGAGAATAATAATTACCTATATGCGAAACATATTGTATATTTTAGTAAAGTTCGTTGTTATAGATAAATAATGAAAAAGTAGAGTAGTATTGTTTTATAGATAATAGAAAATGATAATTATTATTACATCAGATAATGTGCAGAGATACAAATCTATTAAGCACATATAATAGAACGTTTGCCAGAATTAACATAATACATAGTTATGTATGTAATAAGGATCATAAGACGATCATTATGGTACAAGTCGTAATGTTATTGGGCTAGGCGTAGCAAGTCCGATAACACGACGTGATAATGATTGTTTATGATTCGTATTACATACAAAATTTATCTGATGGCATTTATATTAATACAGTTTCAAAAAATTAAAAACTGCATTTTTGACATGTCACAATGACAACTATTTTTAAAGGAGTAAGTATATGTGTAGTTTCAAATATTAGTAGGTTAGTGAGCTGTGCTTTGCCATTTCCTTGACAACGTCAGGTTGTAACGGCAATATTTTTTTTTTTTTATTGGTGCCCCTTTTTACCCATTTAAAGCACGCCTCAGCGTGTTTAAATCGAACTTTAAAAAACGCGCGTTTTTTAAAGGTAACCATGACAACATCAACAAATCGAGAAACGTGAAGTCTAAATGACAAATTTTTGATTATTGATCTGACAGGATACCTTGTAACGTCAAAATATTACTCACAATTCGTTCATTTATATGTGCTCCTCCATCCATTTGATGAACTTTTCATATTCTTTTTTATATATATCACTGGATTTTCGCGGTATTAACCGCGATTCTGCCTCACTATTCAAAAAAATCGATATTAGAATAATTCATTTTTGAGCTCTGGTGACAACAAATATTGATCTTTGGTAACAAATTGTAAAGGAATGTTTTTCTCATTTCCATGACAACGGAAGGTATACTGATGTCACATCACGAATTCAACCTTCTTGCATTATTAGTTCTTATTTCTATTATTTGTAGTCGTGCTCGAAAAATCGCGCGTGTTTTAAAGCCCTTTTTATCCACTTATACTTTAATATACTATTATCTGCTGTCAAACACAATTGTCACGTAGAATTGAATATAATTTAAATAATAATGAGTGATTCTGAAACTGGTAGTTTACCTTCTGATTTGGAAGAAATGACGCGAAATATCGTGGACTCCCTTTTGCCGGAAAAATCACGGAGTGTATATGAAATAGCGTTTAATCGGTACGAAGAATGGTGTTCTACTAAGAAAATCAAGAATATCACTCATGAAAAAGTATTGTTGGCTTACTTTGAATGCTTATCTGAGGAAAGAAAACCATCTTCTCCCTGGTCGTATTATTCGATGATAAGAAGTACCTACAGCTGGTTGCATTACTAAAACGTAAATCAGAATGTTACAGAGCTGAAAAAAATCCAAAATTTTTACTAAACAAGATGTCCACAAAGTTTTTAACGAAGCATCAGATAATACATATTTATTTAAAAACGTTGCTATGATAATTGGACTAAGTGGAGCATGCAGAAGAGAGGAACTGATAAATATGCTTGTTGAAAATGTGATAGATGAAAAATCCGTTTTAGAATTACTTTACCGAATACAAAAACAAAGGTAATGTGAAATTTTTGTAACATCGGGGAATATCCAGGATTGAATATGGTAGAACTTGTCCAGACAATATGTGAAAATACGACCTTGCAACACAAACCATCGACGTTTTTTTGTCACTTATAAAATAAAATGCAAAACAACCTTTTGAATTCACACCTTTGGTAAAAGCCAAAAGTTATTGCCACTTTTAATTTACCTCGCCCTGAAGAATATACCGGACATTGTTTTCGGCGATCGTCTGCTTTCATTTTGGCCGATTCTGGAGCTGATCTGTGTACCGCGAAACGCCATGGCTGATGAAAAAACTGTTGCTGAAGGTTACATCGGAAGTTCGAAAGAGCAAAAGAAAAAAATATCAGAAGCAATTTTTGGTGCCAACAACCAAACAGGATTACAAGTTTACCAAAAAGCATCAACTACTGATGTAAAAACTCTAAAATCCATTGGAATTAATATTGCAAATTGTAGTAATTGCTCTTTTACCATTTATAATGAATAGTTTTGTATATAGTTATGCATTTTGAATAAACTTTTTGATCTCACCATCACATGTTTTCATATAGAATTTGATTATGGTACTTAGTAGAAAAAATAACGAAAAGAAAATATTGTCTGTGAGACCCATTGCGGTTTGCCGTTGTGGTTGAGTGGCTTCAGGTGTTGTCTAAACGATGCTTGAAGGATGCCAGTGATGGTGCACATACTACGTGTTGTGGGAGGTTGTACCAAATATCAAAAGTTCGGTCGCAGAGGAAATGGAGGCCATGGGAGCTTCTAAATTGCTCCTTTTTTAGTTTGTAGGGGTGTCCGCGCAGTCGGGTGTCGTAACTGAGGTTTACCATCGCTGTCGAGGAGGGGAACTGGTTGTGGATGAGGCGGTATATTTGGATTAGGTCTCCTCGAGTGTGTCTATCTTCAAGTTAGACCCATGAGTTGGAGGTGTTGGTCGTTGGCCAGGTCAGTCAGTCAAGGGGGCCAGCGAGTCGCGTTGGACTCTTTCTAAAGCGGCTTTATCTCTCACAAGCCTTGGGGAAGCAAACTCGAGTAGTGGGCAGATATAGGCGGTGTAAGTTTCTATGCCAGTTGGGGGCTGGGATTTTGAAAGTCCTTTTCATTGTGTATAATCTAGTGTTTGCTTTTCACGATGCGGGAAATATGTGTAGACCGGCGCAGATTGTCCGTATCTGTTGCTTCGTGGTCAAGTTGGGACTTTACGACGGTCAGTCCCCCGCCATTTAGGAAATAGTCCACACCCGGATTAGTTTAGTTGTTTAAGTCACAAAGATGTTGGTGTCGTCGGCGTAAACACGAGCGTGGCTGTGGGTTAGTGCTGATTAAATCGGCTGTGTACACTAGGACGAGGATGGGCCCCAGTACGGACCCTGTGATACTCCACTGGTTGCTTGGATTGCCTGTGACGAGTCGGCTCCAACCCTGACACGAAACAGTCTGCGATGGAGGAAAGCCTGAATCCATCTCAACAAATCACCCCGTATGCATGTTCGAGTTTCAAAGCCAGTCGTTTGTACTTTATCGAACGCTTTACTGAAGTCAGATAAATGACGTCCACTGAGTTCCCTGAGTCCAAGAGTTGAGGCATGTTAACGGGTTTGAGATAACTGAGCAACCGGGTAAAAAACCGTGCTGTGTTGGGGAATTATATGGTTATACAACAAGACAATGAGGATTGTGGTCGGGCGAACACTTTTCTTATAGACTCGCGGGTGTCGAATTAAAAAGGGTGTCTATGAATTCGATGAGCAGCATCGGCACCGAGGAGGATATGATGAATAATTGCAAATGAAACTAACTGTTTCAAATTCGAAATTTTGCGGGTTTGGGCATTTTAAAGAGGTTAACAGTCACTGAGCAATCGTAACTTGTTTATTGTCACTTATGCAGCGGTAATAGCGATTTTATCGGAGCTCCTGAAAAAAAGCGGGTACAACGCGTTCGATTCACGTAAACTATTTGAAACAGGAAACATTACTTTCGTAACGAGTTAAATCCCATATTTTCCAATTTAAATCTCATCACGCAGTATAGCGTAAATTGACTGAAAGTATATATTGTTTTACGAGTGACAGTAACATTTTTAAGCGAAGAACAGTTTACCAGCCGAGGGGTGGTAATGTTCAGAGCTTCAAAAAATTTTCGATGAAATAAAAAGAACGATGAACAAATATTTTATTTTAAATTAAAATAATAGAATTTCTTTATGATTTAAATATTGGTTAATTGTTACATTCGAGCAATTATTCAAAATTATAGATATTATAATCAAGATTTTTATTATTGGGTAGACGATGCCACATCTGTTATGTGTTGTTAACTGATGTCACTCAGATGAAGATGCGCCGAAAGCGGATAGCGTTGTATTTGTATGGATTGTAAAATTTTGGTTTGTATTTGATTTTTTGCTGCTAACTGATTGATCCCTCCGCAACGTTACTAGATTTCCAGCCTCCATGCTTTCTTAATTGAAGTAAATCACCTCCTGCATCCACTAATAGCGTTGCGGAAGTTCTACGAAAACAATGCCCAATATATTTTTGGGGATCAGGCAAGTTTAAATATTGAGCTATTTGCATAGGAAATTTATTGAATTTATTTATTCCCACAACCTGTCTAGTACACTTTCCGTTCTGGTAGTTAATGAAGAATCTTGAATTTATTTTGTACATATCTAGTGGACGGACAAATATATTTTAGAAATCTTGTAGAAGACCAGAAATGTGGAAGGAACGCTGGTACTTTTGTTTTTGTATTACGTATTGTAACTAAAGTATACTGCTGGTATCTTTTACATCATTTACTGTCAAATCTTTCAATTCATGGCAACGACAAGCCCCCGAAATTCCAAACACTAAGGCTACCTACAAACGTTAATATTAATGTGAAAATGGAAATATTGTGTCCGAAAGAAATACATGAAAGAATGGAATTTCGTGGTATAGTGGACAAATTATTAAATTAAAGAAAAAAAAGCATCCTCAAGTGGGAGTCGAACCCACGACCTTATGATCTCTAGATTCTTTCGGACACAATATTTCCACTTTCACATTATATATTTGGCTAAATCTTAGCAGTGGTTAGAGATCATCTTCCTTAATCTGCTATTGAAATCGTCAATTGACGATGATGTTAGAGTGATAGGTAACGGGTCTCCGGCCATTGTAAGTACGTTTGATCTTCGATTAATTTCTAAATGAACATTAAATTATGGAAGGAAAGGTTGCGAGTGTGTGTCGTTTCCGGCCCTCGAAGGGTCCAGTTGGAAAGAGCGTATGGCTAGAGTTCATAAGGTCGTGGGTTCAATCCCCGAGGATCTTTTTTTTTTTTAAATTTTAATTTTGTCCACTATGCCACGAAATTCCCTTTTTTCATGTATTTTTTTTGGAAAATTTCCATTTAAATTATATATTTGGCTAAATCTTATCAGGGCTTAGAGATCATCTTCCTTCTGCTATTGAAATCCAAAACGATGATGTTAGGGGATATAACGGGTCTCGAGGGCCAGGTAAGTACGTTTGATCTTCGATTCATCATTTCTAACATAAAATTAAATTAGGGAAAGGGAAAAAGGATTCGCGAGTGTTTTCGTTTCCCATGTCCCCCAATGGCTCGTTGGTTAGAGCGTATTAGAATCATAAGGTCGGGGGTTCGCTCCCACTTGAGGATGTTTTTTTTCTTTAATTTTAAAAAGCCACTGTGGCCAAATTCCCCTTCTTTGGTTAATATTAATATCATTAAGAATTTGTCCAATAATAAAGTAATTAACACCTTAGTCATTGAGTATTTGGAGTCGGGTTTTTTTTAAAAAAAAGGTGTATCTCATCGGAAAAATTTTTTTTTTAGACTTTTTTTTTTAAAACCATCGATTTTCTTTTAAAAAAAGAACGTAACTTGGGATGATTTAAAATTTTTTAAAAACCACCCAAAATACGCAAACAGCAGTTCAAAAAAATGAATTTACGTGATTTCAACTCCAACCCATAAATTTTCTATATTTCTTATATCTCTTTTAGATTTTACTGGTAATAAATCCAGAGAGGTTTACTAGGTTGATTTCTATTTCGGTGGTGTAATTGGAAAATCTAAATCCTTTCCGAATCAATCATATACAAAACTAACAATTTTCATCAAACTAACAAGTCTAAACCATAACTAGGGAAAGTCAAACTAATGAAACCAGGCAACTAGATATAAATTGTTTTTTAAAACTCCCCCTTTTTTTTGACTCTATTTTGCAACAAACAAAAAATAAAAAAAAAGGTACTAATTATAAAAATGATTCCCGTCTTTGTTTATTAATAATTCAAATCATCAAAAAATTTAGGGGGGGCGGGGGAAAAGATTGAAAAAATAAATTTAACTTTCGTCACTAGAAACGAAAATTAACGGTATAATTTTTCCCCCTTTCGACAGAAATCACGTTTTCGCTGAAGGTTATTCTATTACAAAATGTCTCTTTTCGTAAAGGGTTGAGAAAAAAAATATTCTTGCATTCGTGGGCAATAAATGTCCTTTTTTAGTAACAATTACTTTGAAGTGACAATTGTCAGTTAAAATGCATTTCAAATGTTTTGAAAAAAAATTTTGTTGTTGGCCCCCCTTTTACGAAAAGAACCTGCCTCAACAAAAAAGGCGTATTATGAATTTTTTTTTTTTCGGGTTTGTTTTCCCGTTACTAATAACCGATAGAGTCTCCCAGGCTCATTGGAATCGAGATTGCTTCTTAGTTTTCAGATGCGAAAACAAAAAAAACATAACAAGTTTTTTTGCTCTTAAATGTTTATAACAAATTAAGCAAATGATAGTTGCGAGGGGGGAAAAACAGTATATAACTACGGATCGTTTTTTTCATTTGAGGGCCAGTGGGTTTTCCCGGTAGTTTTTTTTGTACAAAATCAATAGAGCAGAAAATCCCCCTGATTGGTCTATCAACAAATGCGCCCCCCTTTTTTCATGGGCGCGCTCCCTTTAAAAAAATTCTTGCTTAATGAAAATGCAGATCTTAAAAAAAAACAAATCGTTTTGAGAATATAAAATGACAAAGGTTCCAAACTAAAAATTTCCCCGAGATATGCATCTCTGCGAGAGGGGAATCCTTCATAAATATGTATAGTCAAGACAGGGGGCCCATTTGGGAGACACAATTGCCAGCTCAGAACAGAGCCCTTGCGGGGAAAAGACCGGGAAAGCTTAATGGCGAAAAGTGAATAAATAAATAAATCTACGCGAACGAAGGGTTTCAACTGATAATTTTATAACGTTATTAAATGAATGTAATGATGTGAACACGTTTACGGACTGACTGCATTGTTGGGAAAATTTGGGGCCTTGCCTACCTTTCACGGATATTGATTGTTATTGTATTTATAGAAATGTATGTTTTCTCTTCCAATCACAACCGGTTGTATTAAGATGTAAAAATTTTACCACCCAGAAAATAACCATGTTGATTTTATCGAAATTTATGACGTCTGACGTTCTAATTATTTCTCAATAAAAGCGCACATTGAATTCAAACGATTTTATTAGTTTGTTTGTTTCGATTAGCCCCCTATTTTTTAATTCCCAATTTTGAACTGGCCCGATATCTTAATAAAATGTGTTTTTTGAACAAATACAATATGATCTGTCGTAAAATACGAACAGAAGGATTCGTAAAGCAACCCCAGCTCATTTGTTTTGTCACACCAAATATTGAATTTCCGAAAAATTGTTAATTCCAATTGAGCTTTGTCTATAAAACGCTTTCAAAATCCATTTTACTTAAAACAATTTTGTAACTTAATAGGTACTGGTGGGGGAAAAAAATTTTTTGTTGTTTTTTCATGTATGCATCAAAAGTATTTGAATAAATTTTGCGCAAAAAAAAGGGAATTGAATTTGTTTTTAAGGCATCAAAGGTTCCCGATTGACTATTTTAAAAATGTTCGTAATAGTCCAAGAAAAAGGGAAACATTCTCAATTGAAAATTTTATAGAAATATTTTTTTAAAGTCAGAAAACACTAATTTCAAAGTGTCTCCAAAAAAATGATTCAACTTTTTTTCCCTCTTTGCAAATGGGTTTCTTCGAAAATGTCCTTTTCCCCTTTTTTCCGGTCTTCCTGATGATCGTGGAAGCGTGAAATAGATTTTCGTTGACAAAATGTATTGAAACCTAGTGAAAACGATGTCTCTCCTGGTCAATGTTAGAATGATTTTGGGGAGTACTCTCTTTTGGAAAACATTCTTCTTTGCCTCATTCACTTTTTGAGTTTTTTTTTTGAGACTGGGAAAAGAAAATCAAAAACTTCGAAAAAAATCAAATTTTCAAGTTCAGATTTTTAATGAACTAAATTAATGTTTTGTTTTAATAGAATATCAAATTAAAATACAAACAAAATGTTTATTTTATTTTTTTTATTAAAACTATTGCTTTTTCGGACCAAAAAAGAGTTAAAAGTTTTGCAATGTACCGTTCTTTTTTAACACATATTTTTAAATTGAGAAATTTTTTTTTTGTTAAAAAAATTCTGGTAAAAAAAAAATAAAATGGGGTTGATAATTAAAAAATCAAAAAAATTGAAAAAAAAATTTATGGAACTTTTTTTTTTGGTAGAACTCCCACAAAATCCATTTCTTCAACTCTTGCAATTTCAAAAAAAAAAACTTTTTTTCACATTTTAAAAAGGAAAGTACAAGAGCTTTTTTTTAACCCCTTTTAATTTTGACAAGGAATCGCCTCCCAAAACTTTCGCACTTATTTTTAAACACCCTGTATATATATTTTTATATTTTCAACTTGAATTAAAAGGATCACAACATATTCAAAAATTTGAAAAAAATTTGTGAAACACGTTGGGAAAAAACTATTTTAGTAACCCTTTCTTTTGGGGAAATCCCTTTGCTATTCCACAGAAACCCCGTTAAAAATATTTTCCCCCTGATTTACAAATAACTATTGAGCACTCTCGATCATAACGACGATAGGGAAAAAACATATTTGGTTGTTTTTTTTTAAGTTGGGAAGTTTTTTTGGAAGAAGTTTTTATGCTATCCATTTTCTTTATTAACCGCCACTAAGAGGTGCTGCAGCGCATCAACTTCTAACCGTTTAACCAATCGCCATGAAAATTGGGATAAAAGATATTTGAACACGGAGAATATTTTCTCGCATCCATAACGGGATAATGGAAAACGGATAAAGGAAGGGACAGAGTCACAGGCTTCCTAGATGGAACAACACAAAAAAAAAAACCTGGGAAAAAAAAATTATATGCGGACGAAGGCCCGCATGTAGGGTCAGTGTTTTTAAAAAAAATATCTGAATAAAAATTATATAGCGGCGTTAGAAATTAGAGTAAAATGTAGAAAAAAAAGTATTCAACTCGTCGAAAAAAAAAATTCGTTAACAAAAGCGGACCCTGATCTTCGACTAGCCTGTGACGTAAATATTTCATAAAATGTGTCAGTCTTGGTTGATCTTTAATTTTTTTCTATACAGGTTATTCCAACATAGGTAAAAAAAATTTCCCGGGATAAGTAGTACCAAAAAGGAAAATACCTATGAATATGGAAGGGAATCAATTATTTTTTGAAATATAGTACCCAATTTTTGTATTTTTCAATAATATATGAAAAACCATACCATAACACAAAATAAGATTTTAAAATTGTATCTAATTTTGGCGCGCTGATTAAACCCCGGCATAAAAAAGTTGCTCTGTTCGAAACTAAATTCTTGTTTTACGGGTGAAAATACAACTTTTATACCTAACACGACCCGACAGACGTTGATTTTTATAAAACGCAATCCTATTCCGACCTTTTATCAGTATAAAAGGGGGAAAATTTGTTCTTTTGGGAAAAGCGGTAATAGAAAAATTTAAATACAGTGGTTTGGACCGTGTTTTTACAGTGAATTGTTATTGCGTTATTCAATTGTCAGAGATTCGTTACTTTAAAAAAATTTTATCCGTTTGCCATCTGTAAAAGGGGTTTTTCAAACTTGAAATTTGGGTTCTGTCAAAACAATCGCCCCTTATACCTAAAAAATTAGTCCTACATATACGGTGTGCCAAAGTAAATACAAACTTTCTTTTTCAAATGAAAACTTTTTCTTATGGTTCGATTGACCTTCTATAATTCCGAGTTTAGACAACCAAGGTATGTTTTAATCTATTTACTGAATAGTCGATTTTCTGAAAAAATTTGCTGCTGTAGTAGTTTTCGAATGATTATCGTTCCTTTACATATAGGGGTTTAAAGGGCCGAACCAGAAATAAAAAATATTAAATGTAAAAAAAATTTCCTTAATGGGATTCCCAAAAAAACTGGCAGTAAAATAAATACCTAATCAATTATCGAATTAAAAGAATGCCATTTTCAAAATCTTTCGAGTTGGGTATTTCACGTTTCAATTAGATATTGTTTAATAGAGTTGCCTTTGACGGGGGAAAGGGGTTTTCCCGGTTGATCCTTTTATCCTGAGTGCAATTTTAAAGATCAATAAATTGGTAATTTTGTGATCTTGAATTTTTTTAATAGTGCAAACGAAAATTTTCAATTGAATAATGAGTTTAGAATCGCTAATTTTTTTATGAATTTTTGTGACAATTTTCAGTAACTTTCGGCCATGAATTGGGTCCTGCAGAACAGAATTTTCAGGTTATGTTATTGTTTCATTTCCCCTACCCCACCTCAGGGTATTAAACACTGTAGTGTTTGATATAATGCAA